>BQNB010019397.1:0-15539 GCA_026074375.1 Tanacetum coccineum | reverse complement strand
ATTTAACTAAAGTAATTCTGAACGTCAACTCTTTGCTTCAGTAGTAATTTCAAGTTAATCAAGATTACTTCATTATTTGTGACATTCCAAGAGCACATAAACCTTTTACTTGAAGTAGTTTATAAATTAATATTACTTTATTATTATGGATATTCCAAAAACACATAAACCTTTTACTCGAAGTAGTCTTTAAATCAAGATTACTTCATTATTTTGGACATTCCAAAACACATAAACATTTTACTTGAAGTAGTCTTTAATTCATATCTCGACATATTATTTTTAAATTGGGCAATAAGTCGTAGTAAAATATTAGTTGCTTACCTTACGGTCAAGAGAAACATCTAATCATATTGTTATTGTCATGTGTTGTACCTTGCACATAATAAATATTTTATTCATGGTATGTCTAGAGTGTTGAATCAAATTCTTTGGAATTATTTGTTTTTGATAACTTAAAACTTTACCTCCAAATCTGTCAAGGTTTAAAAATTAAGTATGTCTAGAATATACTCAATAATACTCCAACCTAGAAGGTTAATAAGACACCATCATGATTATGGAATGTGATGAATCACATTAAGTCTTAAGGAATTGAAGTTCTGAATTTGTTAAAAGTCTTAAAAAGAATGACATTAACAAACTAAACTCAGGAACTGTCAATGTATCTTGTAATGTCCCTCAACATGCTAAGTAATTATAGAAGATTCTAAAATTACAAAAAACAAGTGGGAGTGTTTTTAGATCTTAAAGAGATAAAAATACAAAATACATAACCTTCTTAAACACACTAGTGAATACCATACTGAGACTTTACATGAAAATGTTAAACCTTATAATGATATCATTCTCGTTCGTAGATCCGTAAGGATACCTAAAATACTTTATTGATAAATGTTATATCAGTATTAAGGAATATGAGTCATAGGGTCATGGTGATCCTGTTAAAGATGCATTATTGAAATTTGAATTTGGTATCATGGTGAAACCATTAAGATGCATTGTTAAATTTTGAATTTGATTAATGACTCAAACTGTGAATGTTAAGATGCTGTCCATAAAGATAATCATTTTTGGAACTTGATTGATCTTTAACTAAACGGTTAGACTGTAAAGTTAAAACGAGTTTCATCAAAGAGAAGAAAAACCCAAGTGGTTTGGTTCTTGGTTTCAAACTCATAAGGACAATGTTGTACACATATTTGATGCATGCATTATGATAGGATTTTTAATCATACGCAAGTAACTGTTTTTGATTAAATATTCTTTCTATGCGCATTAATTATATAAAGATGATTAATTGTCATACTAGGGTTCATATTGATGAAATATGACAATAAAATTTAAAAACACTTCCTTGAATGATTACTATTGCGAGGACGGTTAGTAATCAAAGGAGTTTATGAATTCGTATAATCTTTATGAAGTGTACAAGCGGCAAGAATCCATGTATAAATTATTGCAAGCATCTAGGAGAATAATCTTAAGTTTATTGTTAAATAAAGATAACTCCTGAGTATTTTTAAAAGCTAGTGGGAGTATTATGTTCAGGTTTCTTTCACTTGAAAGATTTAGGAAATAAAACATACAACCTCGAAATATATGTTTATTGATATAAGCATATGCGGTATATAAATCTAACACAATTTGACATACCATTTAGAAAGTCTCAATGGACACATATCTTTTGATAAGATGGAACATGAATGAAATCTTAAGTTAGACTAAAGGATTCATTATGTATATTATATCGTGTAGATGAATAGTTGTATCATGCATGAATGCAAGATGATTTGACAACATTGGTATTTAATCGAAAGTTATTAGATAATCATTTAATTGAATATTTTAATAGATTATGTTTGGTTTTGGAATCTTCTTAGAGTTATGGATTTGTCTATAAATGAAAATCTAAGGATATTATATTGCAACAATATTGTTTGGGCAATTTAACCAAAATAATAACGAGATGCGCCGTAGATTTTTACGATGCTCGAAACGATTAACGAATGCGCGGTCAAACGGTGACTCGCGAAACGTCAAAAATAAAATTTTCAAATTTCCGTTCGTAATAAAATATGAAAATAATTATTTACGACAAATAAAATTTTAAATGTCGACGTTCGCTCACACGAATTTATAAAATAATAATTATGACGTCGAACTCGCGATCGTCATTCGCGTCGTGAAACTCGGGTTGTTACAAGATTATTGTTGTCAATAGTTGATGTCACACACCTTATGAGATATAGTGTGTTAATATTGAGATATTTGTATAAACAAACAATCATCATAGATATTCAAGAACTTCATTATTTGAATTCTTGAAATAAGTATTCTCAAAATTCCGAAAGATCAAAGCTAGTTGAAATTAATAAAATCTATGCCTTGTCAGCAAGTACGATCATCGTATCTTGAAGCATGATTCGTCAACTAGAATTATCATGCATTTGATCTATTTAGTATTTGGATAAGGGATATTTGAACAATTTATTTTATGATAATGATACTTGGTATTTTGTTATTTTTATCTTAAATTGTGTCCTATATTTGCATGTTTAAATCCGTGA
This sequence comes from Tanacetum coccineum, assembly GCA_026074375.1. Lineage (NCBI taxonomy): Eukaryota > Viridiplantae > Streptophyta > Magnoliopsida > Asterales > Asteraceae > Tanacetum > Tanacetum coccineum. The sequence continues at coordinate 12,969 of BQNB010019397.1, read as the reverse complement.
ATAATAATAGTTATTATTCTAAATTAATCCGTTGTCGATTAACAATATGTGAATATTGTTAAATTAAGACAAATCTGAGTGATTGGTGATATTATTGATATTAAGGATGTGTCCACGAAACTCACATGATATTCATAAGATGAATATTGGATTTCCCCAACACAAGAATATTACTTTATGGATCGTCGTCATCAAGTAAATATTATAAGTGATTTTATTTACAAATCCTTAGACTTGAGATGCAAGTAGGTCTTGCATATGTGGGTAATCCTTCTTGATCTAGTTTAAGTTAAGTTGTCCTGAAAAAGGTAACTAATAAGAGGATATGTCAGCATGGTTTTATGCCACATGATGACTGAACACTTGTAGTCCCAATATAGAATTTGTTTCCTTTCAAAATTGTTGAAGAAGATTACCACTGGGTCCCTCATAGAATAAACAGAGTGAGTATGGCCGGTACCAGAAAACCAAGAAGATATGTCTCATTGATTTTCAGTAATCTTGATTACTTCAAATATGAGAAACAGAAACGTTAAATATGGAATGACATTGATCCATATCCAATTTAACAACGGTATCAGAAACAAAGGGATTGTAAATTCATAAATCATTTGTTCATGCCCTGTGAAACCACACATCGTATGTTTTTTGTGGAAGCAAGTGTTCGTGTTGCTAGACGCTTACCAATGTTATTATATTATTCATACATGTCCAAGATGGAGCTGTTTGGATTATGACCATATAATGATTAAATATATGTCCGAAAATAACCCGAGCCTAAGGGTGACGCACATACGTTTATATGTTAAATGACGAGTAAATATATTAATGTAATATATATTAAATGTATAACAAACGATCGTTAAAAGTTAACGAGTATTAAATAATTAGTTAAACGTTTAATGGTTAAACGTGAGGGGCTAATTATTAATAAACCGAAGTTTAAAGGGTTCGGTTCACCCTTTTTTAATCCCTAGTCGGCAAGAGAAGTAATCCCACAAGGATTAGAAGATCAAATCTATAAATACAAGTTTAAGTGTTTCATTATTTTAATAACTTGAAAAAACCTAAACATATAGAACGATCTATCTCTTTTCTTATTGTCGACCGGTTTTAAGAAAACCTTCGGAAGGTCGTGGTTTGCTTCTACCGATCGAACCAACCAAACAAATACCTTTAGGTTTCGTTTTGGTATTCGAATTATCATCTTTTTTGGTAATTCTTGTTTCGTAAGTTGATAGATTTCAAGAGACGAAGAAAATCCGTTTGTTATACACTACTAGTACTAAAAAGCAAACCTCGTCGTTTGCTAAGACAACGTATAGTTTTTGAAAGCTTAGAGGAAATCAATACTTGATTCTTGTGGTTTTCCGCAGTGGTATTATATACACGGTATATAGAAGACCGGTGTTTACGGTTACCTTAAACATGAATTGTTTGGTTGCAAAAAGGTAAAAATGTTTTCTATCTTGTTATTATTTGTTGTTCTAAAACACGTGATCATTTATTCCGCTGCGTACTCGTGATAATTAATATGGTTAATTAGATTATAAAACCCAACATATGATTGGTCTACATATTGTTAGTAGGCTTAGTCTATCCCGTTAGTATTTATATTGTATTGGTACATTGCATTAATGAATCAACATACACTCCAAAATGGTATCAAAGCCACAACCACGATCTTAACCTTGTTTTTTTTTCAGTCGATCCCTCCTAACACCAAAACCCTAACCGAACCTTCTATACCTTAGTTCGATCCTCTTCTTTCAACTCCACCATGACTGGTCCAACACTTACACCAACCTTGTCGCTAAGTGATGAATTGCTTACTTAAGTCTTACACGGATGCTTTTAGTGATTCTAATTGGCGAAATGCAATGAATAATGAATATAATGTATTAATTAAAAATAATATTTAGACTTATATGCCAATCAAAATTGTAAGTTTGGTAAACTCCTTGCATTATCCAATAAAGAGATTACAATTTATAGGGCTAACACAAGAAATATCTAAGAAGGTAACATAACCGAGGCTAAAGGCCTAACCACAAGGGCCCAATAACAAATCAACTACACTCCCTCACCCCCGTATTTTGAGCGGGAGGCAATCGAACACTCAAACTGGTGCGAAATTCTTCAAATAACGCCGAAGGAAGACCTTTGGTGAAGATATCTGCATACTGGTAACGAGATGGAACATGAAGAACACGCACGTGACCCATAGCAACCATATCACGAACAAAATGAATGTCAATTTCAATGTGTTTAGTCCGTTGATGCTGCACCGGATTAGCAGATAAATAAACAACACTAACATTATCACAATACACAAGGGTAGCCGACAATAGTGGTGTGTAGTTCTCAAAAGAAGATTGCGCGCCATGCGTCTCAGCAACAACGTTAGCAACACCCCGATATTCAGCTTCAACACTAGAACGTGAAAGAGTGTGCTGTCGCTTAGAAGACCATGATAAAAGATTGTTGCCCAAAAATACACAATACCCGGATGTAGATCTGCGAGTAGCAGGGCAACCAGCCCAATCAGCATCAAAGTAAGCCACAAGAGAAGATTCTGAGGATGCATATAACTGTAAACCAAACATCCAAAGTGCCCTGAACATATCGAAGAATCCTCTTGAGAGCAGCTAAGTGAGGCTCCCGAGGATCATGCATATATAGACAAATCTGTTGCACTACATAAGACAAATCAGGACGAGTGAATGTAAGATATTGTAGGCCACCTGCAAGACTCCGATACAATGTAGGATCTAAAATAGGAGTCCCCTCAGGACCAAGCTTGGACTCAGTGTCAACTAGAGTGCGAGTAGGATTACAGTTGAGCATATGCGCTCCGCTTAAGCAACTCTATAGCAATTTTCTTTCTGAAGAGAAAACATATCAAACCCCCCCCCGCCCCCCCCCCCCCACAATATATTTTGGGTGTGGGGGGGAGTGTGGTGGTGTGGTAGTGAAGTAAACCCCCCCCCCCCACACCCAACAAAAAAACAAACAAAAAAAAAAAAAAAAAAGAAAAAAAAAATGGGGGGAAAAAAAAAAGGGTGGATAGGTTGTAGTTGAAATTTTTTGTTGTTGTATTGTGAGGATTTATTAGAAGGTTTGTTTTTGTTGAGGGGGTTGATTTGGGTTTGTTTTAGGTGTTATTGTAATGAAAAGTTTGGAAGTTTTTGATTTATGTAATTAAGTTTTTATTTTTTTTTGATATTAGTATAATTAAATTAATCTAGGTTTAATAAAAGAAAATCATGAAAACGTAATAAGGGATTGTTTAAAAAATTTATTTAATATGAAGAAATAACATGATGAGGATACCGACGATCTACGAAACCTAGAGGTTGATGCATATACACAGTCTCTGATAGATCACCATTAAGAAAAGCATTTTTAACGTCTAGCTAATGAACATGCCAATGTTTGGTCAATGCAAGACTAAGAACAGTATGAATATTGGCCGGCTTGACAACCGGGCTAAAAGTCTCATCATAATCAATGCCAACCTGCTGACTACTATCGTTGGCAACCAATTAGGCTTTATATCGACTCAATGAACCATCAACATGAAATTTATGCCGAAATAACCAAACAAACATTGACCGCACAATATTGGCACCAGGTGGTCTTAGAACGAGAACCCAAGTACCATTTTTAACTAAAGCATTATATTCATCATACATAGCATTCCGTCAGTGTGGATCAGATAAAGCAAGAGATGGGGATTTTGGTATAGGAAAGATATGAGAAACATGAAGGTTTAGACGTTGAGTGGTCTTACGTATTCCATCCTGATTTGATGAACCATCTAAAAGGGTTAGTCCGGATGGTGATTAGTGATGGTTCAAAGGTTGTGTGTTTTGAGTTTCAGTTGGAAACTGGGTCCGTATGTGCTGCATTTGGATATAATCAGGGTCTGATTATAGGATGGGTGCAAGTGATGGGTGGATTGGGCCGAGGTAAGTGGAGAAAAAACAGTTGGTGGACTACTAGATGGTCGTGGGCTACTAGGCTGGTTTGGGGTGGGAGTAAGGTAGATATAGGTTGGTGTTTGAGTTGTTGGTGGGTCAACTTTAGGTGTTGGTGGGTCAACGATAGGTGTTGGTGGTGGAGTATTGTTTAATGATAAGTAATACCTGACGATAATTGTGAGGGAGAATTGTCGAGAAAATCATTATGAGGATGCGGTTGGTGTAATGGTTCTAATAAGGAAATGGATGTTCGGTCAAATGTACATGTCACAGAATAATAATTTAATTTGTGTTGGTCAAGACACCGATAAACCTTCGGAAGCAGGTGAAATCCCAAAAATATACATAGTGTGGCTTGTGGAGCATGTTTGTGTGGTAGAAATAAATGGGGATAACACAAAAATCTAAAAGTGCGAACTTTAGAATAGTTAGTATTGTTTGATTGAAACAATTTTGGTAAGTCGGTAATCACAATTTTGACAGGAGGTGAAAGACGGAGGTTAGAGAAGGAAGACCGGCTATGTGAAGTGTCTCGACCCAAAATGTAGGCGGAAGGTGGTCTTGAAAAAGTAACGTACGAATCATATTATTTATAGTACGAATCATACATTCTAATTTTCTATTTTGTTGGGAGGTTTTAGGACAAGAGAATCTCATTTGAATCTCATGTGTAGAAAAAAGTTCAAGAAGTTGGGTGTTATCGAACTCACCACCGTGATCACATTGAAAACTACAAATGTCACATTTAAACTGATTTTTAACATAAGAACGAAAATGAACAAACTTTGTAAACACTTCAGATTTAGTTCAAAGAGGATAAATCTACAAATAGTGAGAAAATTGATCAAGAAAAAGAACATAATACTTAAAACCACCCGTGCTAACAATTGGAGATGTCCAAATATCTAGCTGAATGAACAATTTCAAAATGACTAGAAACGATAGATGTAGACTTAGAAAATCGAAGTGTCCCAGAATGTTGCCAGCTGACAAGCGTGAAAATATTATGAGATTGTAATCTTTAGTTTACCATGAAATGAAATTACGTGAAACAAGAGAGCGTAGCACTTCGTTACCCGGGTGACCGAGGCGTTGGTGCCAAGTAGAGGAACTGAGAGACATCAAAGCACTTGGAAGAGATGACGGTTGGGTTACCGGATAGAGATCACCTGGACTATCACATCTAAGAAGGATATGACGAGTAAAGAAATCTTTCACAGAAAACCCAAACGCATCAAATTCAATAGTGCAATTGTTGTCCCGGGTAAACTGACAAACATATATAAGATTTTTAATAATATTAGGGGTTACGAGAACATTATGAAGATGCAAAGGGCGATGAAGAGTAGGAAGAATGCCATGGCCCGTGTTTGTGACGGGTATAGTTTTACCGTCACCAACACGAACAGATGGATACAAGCAGGAATTAAAAATAGTACTTAAATTATTAACATTAGAATTAAGGTGTGAAGATGCACATGTGTCCATATTCCAAGTGGGATCCTGGATATTCATAGTGTTAAATGCACTAGGAAGAAATATTTGTTGAGTCGGGAGAAAAGTAGGAGAGGAACCAAGAATACCGACTTGTGCATTGGGCTGTTGCGCAAACTGTTGGCTGACAAAGGCCTGTTGGGCCGGTTGCTGTGGACTTGTCCAATAAACTGTAGGTTGGGCCACAATTGGTTGAGATACAGTATAAAGAACTAATGGGTTGTGCTCGACCCATTTGATGAAGCCGAATAGACGGTAACATTTTAGCTAAGAAGAGTATTATCGCTGTTCTTGGCAATCAACGAAAACTTCAACGAAAGCAAGTATATTCAACGTAAGAAAAACCCAAATAACCAATTAAGAAGGATAGAATTATTTATAGGACTAGTAATAAGATTCAGTATTAACAATATTATATGTTGTGAAGAATGGTAGTGTCAACACATGGAAGCACTAATTTTGACACAAATTGTTAGTCAAAATTAACAAAGAAGATAAAGAAAGATGTTATTTGCATTGGTTGGTGTTGTTTTGTAATAATTGAAGAAAAAAATATATACCGAATGCTATTATTGTATTAGGCAGCGGAACAAAAAGAAAAAGTTTTAGGGTTTTGCTCTGATTACCATGTAAGTTTGGTAAACTCCTTGCATTATCCAATAAAGAGATTACAATTTATAGGCTACACAAGAAAGATCTAGAAGTAACATAACCGGGCTAAAGCCTAATCACAATGGGCCTAAACATATCAACTAACAAAAACATCCTTCTAAAAAGTTGTAGCCCATATGAGTTGTGTACATGCATGTCAGATTTCATAAAAAAAGATGGCTTATTAATGCGTCGGAAATTCAAATTTACTAACAATTTACTACAGCTGTCTGTCAAGCATGTTTGGTAGATTATTGCCTTTAGACTTTAACTTCATCCGCTTAATCGCCTCAAGCTCGGTTACAATTTAGTAAATGAAAAGTACAACTACACCTACTAAGATGAACTATAGAAAAGGCACAAACAAAAGTCAACCAAAAAATACTGGACTAAATTGAAACCGAAACAACTGACATCAAATTTTAAACAACAAAAACGAATCAAGGCACAAATGAATCAAGTATTTCATCAACTTTGCCACATTAACAAAATAATAACAATGAAAAAACATGATAAAACAAGGAGTTCGATTGGTCCATGTCAAAAATGTTTTTTGCCTGATGGAAAAATAATAACAAGAGAAAGTAGACGAAGCGACACACAAAAACTGGGAAGTAACTATACATTAATCAAAACCCCATGATATTTGCAACTTATGGTTTTAAAATAAAAAAAACTACCTTTTAAGACCTTTAAATGGTCAAAAAATCATAGAAAAATATGTCGTGGTGCTGTTTTAAATCGGTTTTCCATAAACGCCTAAAACACGCGATATTTCCACAATTGAAAATACCTGATAATCATATTACCTCATATGATTGTAGGGATTTAATGGTCATCCGGATGGCTAATACGATGGTCTTTAAAACATTTTCATGACTTTACATAATACCATTTTTACATAACATTGAAACTTATCACAGTCCACCGATCCCACTAATTACCTTACCATTCAACTCCGAGTTTGAACACCCGCCTCATATTGTTGAAACACCTACGTCACTTTTGTGAACTTGTCTTGCCTAGAAACAGCCGATTAATTTCGAACCGACTTTAGAAACCCGACTATTTATTTACTCGTCTATAGTTTGAAAAAAATGCCGATGATAAGAACAGCAAATGAGTTTCTGTGAAGATTGAAGCAGATTGTAGCCCAACGAGTTACTAATGCTATTAAGGCTAAGTATATAAGAATAAATTTTTTCTGGCCTTGCTAATGAGACCTAAGTCAAAGCCTACATGGACCGTATTCCCTATTTTCATAGTATTCCATCCAATAAATTTGTTTATTGTGGCATATTTTTAAAATTCTCTATTATTTATGGCTGGTGCGTATTTTCTTTTAAATATTCATTTATTCAAAATTTAAATTTCGAAAACTCGATCTACCTGAAAATTCAACTAACGGTACTAGGAGAACCCAATCGTGAGTAGTGTAGTTTTGGTAAATCCGAGGTCGTCCCAAGAGCTAAAAGGTGGTTACAAATCTGAGTTTAAGTTGGTTGTCACGTTTTAAAAGCTGTTTTGATGAAAAGAATAGACTTAATTGGAATGAACTAGGTACGAAAGAAGAGAAGGCGATATAAACCTAATTACATATTAATATAATCTAATGAATCACTTATTCTACTTAATGTGAAAGCGAGGATTGAAAGATCGTCTAATCCTCAATTATCTCACAAATCCCAGCCCCTATAGCCTTTATAGTAACAAGGATTTATCCCACTGGTCATGGTGAGCGAGCATCATATTTGACATTCTTATGGTCAAAGTAATATACCCAATCCACAATTAGCAAGAAGTAAATGAATCATAATGATAATTAATAAGATAAGCTTAGCCAAAACTGTATCCAACTACAATCTTATTGTTCAATTAATGATAGTAATGAAAACATGATAATCGTACCAAACTGTATGATGATGATGATCGGGACCGGATTCTTACTTCTTGAAAGGCTAGAGAGTGCTGAAAAATGACTTGAGGAGATGTCCCAGTCGTCTCCTCAGATGGAAGGGAGAAGGATGACTCTTAAGGCTGAATTCAGCCCCTATTTATAGGCTTCTGAGGGTGTTACGACGTAACTGATTTGTAGGTTACGCCGTAACCTTGCTGATGTCGACATTCTAAAGTATACGCAAAAATTGACTTTACGGTGTAATCTATTTTTGGTTACTCTGTAATGAAAGTTTATGGCGTAACTAATTTTTGGTTACGCCATAATGAATGTTTATGGCGTAACCAATTTTTGGTTACACCGTAAACCCTTCAGCAAACTTGTAGTAAATGCAATTTGACTTCAGATTGGTTACGGCGTAACCACATAAGGTGTTATGCCGTAAAGTGCTGATGCGGCTTTCCATATTAAAGACTTGAATATGTTACGTCATAACTAGTTGCCATGTTACGCATATCCTCTTTCCATAATCAGTAACTCTAACTTGGTCCAGATTTCTTTCCATAATACTGGTTACGACGCAATCATATATGTGGTTACGCCGTAATCTCCTCATGAATGATGTGTCTTTGCTTGAGATTTGTTACGGCGTAACCTTCTAAATCTGTTACACCTTAACTACTTTTAAGAATCCGCGAGTATTTGTATTTTTAGTCCTTTTTCCCTTGTTTCTTGTCAATTACCTGCATTTCACCTGAAAACTACAAAAATGATAGAAAATATCTCGTTTTCGAATAATAGTGAAACATTTGCAAGTAATATAGGGGGTAATTTGACACTAAAAAGTATTAAATATTTGATGTTATCAAATATTCTCCACTTGACTTCTGCTTGCCCTCAAGTAGAACCTGTTAGAACATTTTATAAAAAGATTTCTCGAGGATAATTTCAAGAAATGAATCTATAAAACACTTATGCTAGAAAACATCAAAGCCGAACACCTCGCGAAAAGGGGATAAAAAGTCACTCAACTCTCTACTATTCTAAGTGTTTCATTTTCGGGGTGATCACTCAATTGCTCAGTCATAGTATGTATTCTATCATAAGCTTGGAAAGTACACAAATATGCACCAGTTAGAATTAGGGTCTAAATAATTCTTGAAGGAAACAAGGGTAATATGGTTTTAAAAGATAATAAAGGGGTTAGGATAGACATGGGATACACATTTAATGGTTGTTCATATAAAAACACAAAACAAATAGTCTAAAATAATCTAAGGTTTCTCATAACTAGCTACTGTCCATCCATAGGTCCAAGAGTCTAAGTTCAAAAATTTGATCTTCAATAATGGGTTACTAGCTCCGTTCTTCATAACTATTGGGGTGACTTGGTGTAATAATGGGCTACTAGCTCCATAATTATTGAGATGTCTTGGTGCAATAATGGGCTACTATTTCTATTTTTTTATTTTTTATTTTTTTATTTTTTTATTTTGCACCATCTTTATATTTTTTAGCACATGGGTGACTTTTTGTTGCACCATCTTTTCTTTATTTTCTTCATGATAAATATGCAAATGCTACAGGAGTTTATATATTTAATTATTGCCCCTGCAACATCTGATATTATACGCACATCCCCCCACTTAAGATAAACAATGTCGAAAGTGGTGATACAAGGGGGGTCTTTATAGATCATAAATATAACTGATTGTTCCCTCCACAATGCATAAAATTTCCGTTCCCATTCCCCCGAACCATGTACTTAAGTACCAAATTTCAACACAAAGATAACTATATAGTACAGGGTAGGTTAAGGCAAAATGGTGTAACGATACATATAAGATTGGGTAAAACATAGATTGGTTTAACAAGGGTGATCTAGAGGTATCTTGCACTAATAATGAGTGCAACAAAAAGGTTTATCATGGGAGGTCGACAAGTCAGTGTAACAAGTCGATAAACACACACATATAGGCTATTTGGGTGATTTCCTAAGTGTTGTCTTCTTGAACTATCTATTCCTGCTAATCAATTGGGTCTCGAAATGATGTACGAGCTAAGTTCTAAAGTCTACAATACTACTGGCACACTTAATATTTTGGTGTATTTTTGAATAATATGATGGAAACGGAAAATTAGACTTAAATCTCACCAAGTAATAATAAAGGATAATGTGCATTCGGCAAAGATTAATTCCAGTTATTTAAGAAAAATTTGTCAAAAATTTTATAATTGGCATAATTTTTAAGGAAAACTAGAAAATTAAAGGCAAAACATACGTCAAGTATTAATTCTACTCCCATCCCCCTACTTGATTTGTACAATGTCCCTATTGTACCTTAAGGAAATGAAATAAAAAAGAAAGAGTAGAATTATGACAAAAAACTTCTCTGGAATTGCTTGGTATGATGAATAGACAGCATGCTCTAAGCCATGCTCCAAGTCTGCTTCCTCGAGCAATCATCCCATCATCATCAACATGGTATCAAACTAATCCGGATTTCACATGCGTCCCTGTAGCCAAGTATCAACTTCATGTGCATCAACCTGTATAGCTACAAGAAAAGCATAAATCCGACAAAAAGAAAGATACCAAAATGTACAAAATAATACAAGAAATACAATACAAACTCACTTTCGTAGGAATCACGGTTGCATTTAACGTATGCAACAAGCCTTTTAAACCACTCAGTGTCCTAAGTGGATGAGTGAAGTCTCGTGAGGGTTTCAAGAGAACGTACCCACAAAGTTCATTTACCAATATACACGGTTTAGAAATGTTTCAAACTTGATTATTAATATTTTTAATAAGAGGTTACGGCGTAACCATCATGGTTACGCCGTAATCATATGATACTTTTTGTTTAGAAAATTTCATTAAGCATGTTACGGCGTAACCTTGTAAGGGATTACGTCATAATGGTGTTGTTTACGGCATAACTAAGTTGGTTACGCCGTAATTGCATCAACAACAATTTTACCATATGATTATGAATTGAGATGATCATGAATTTTGCTCTATTTCTGTTAAAACTTGCAAAACCAAGTTAGGAACATACAAACCAACTAATATGCAAAAATTGAAATAAAATAAGACAAAACATAAATTAAAAGATAGGCATGGGGTACCTCCCACGAAGCGCTTGTTTTTGTTTGAGTCTCTTGCTTAACTCCACCCTTATTTATTAGGTAACCGGGTGTCCATCCCCTCACTTGGGATCAAGTGTGGGTGGAAGTAGCAATAGACACCCTTAGGGTGTATGTAAGCTATAGGATAGGGAAATGATGAATAGAAAACATACCTTCCAGGAGATAAAATGTCCCTATCTACCTTACATGGTTTAGATGTTTTGAACACTCTATATAAGGGATTCATTAGTTGAGTATGAAGGAAAGGCTCGGTATTAATGATAACTGAATGCACCTGTATTTTCGTAAAATTTGACTGAGGTTCCTCAGCAAGAAGTCTTTCAAGCTCTTCTAAATCTTATTAGGAATATTAAAATCTGCCTCCGTTCGACAGCCATAGTTACATTCAAGATCTCGTCTCTGAAAATTCATCAAAAAGTTTGATCCAAAATTTAATTTAGTAAATAACCGTGCAACATAATCATCCAAAAGGTTGCACTATTTCATTCTATTTCATCATTGCTATCCCCGCCTTAATTATTATTAAGTCAAACAATAAGTATCGGTCTAAAAGGAAAGATCAAACTGGTCTAGTATGTAATAGGCTAGTCGGTTCGAACGTGCTGGATTGTAATCTAATTATTGTCTATGTATATGCTAAAAGTAGCCCAAGTTAAACCAAGCCCGACCCGTTTAGAAAGCCCAAGTGCCAAGATAGCAAGGCATAGGTATAAATAGAACCCTTTGCACACAAGGAGAGGGTGTTGGTTACATTTCTATCTCTTGTAACTCACCAACTCTCTCTAATCTAATCTTCCATCTTTGTTTATCTCTTTACTTTCTCTCACTAAGTTTTCTTCTTATTTTCTAGCATATTGGTAAAGATTATTGTTGTGTAATGGATTAAATTAGTGGGATAACATGTGGTATCACTCGCCAAGGGGTGTTTAGTGTTTGTTTTGTGTGAAATTCGTGGGGTTAGTTGGTTGTTTTTTTTTGTTCGAAAAATAGCAAGACAAAAAATCAAACTTTGATCTTTGTTTCGTGGTTAAAAGTGTTAAAGACTTGTACTTTCGGGCTTAGATCAATTCCTTGCATCATTACTAGGTGGTTTTAACATCATTTCGTAGCTTACAAGAAAGTTTGAAGATTTTTTCTTGGCTGCGTTTTGCCTATCTGAAGGGGTGTTCTTGCTTGCGTTTTGCTTCATCATTGCGTTTTGCTGCTTGCGTTTTGCTTCATCATTGCGTTTTGCTGCTTGCGTTTTGCTTCATCATTGCATTTTGCTGCTTGCGTTTTGCTTCATCATTGCGTTTTGCTGCTTGCGTTTTGCTTCATCATTGCGTTTTGCTGCTTGCGTTTTGCTTCATCATTGCGTTTTGCTGCTTGCGTTTTGCTTCATCATTGCGTTTTGCTGCTTGCGTTTTGCTTCATCATTGCGTTTTGCCTCTTGCGTTTTGCCTAGAAATCCTGCGTTTTGCTCTTGAGATTTGTCTACAGGTTGAGATTTGTTACTGCGTTTTGCCTCATTGAAGACCCTTTTTATAACAAATCTAAACGTTATGCTGCCCAAATCTCAACAAATCTTGCGTTTTGTCTAGAAGTCATTGCGTTTTGTCTAAAAGACTGAGATTTGTCTATTGAGATTTGTCAAACATTCTTGGTTGAGATTTGACAATCGTTCTTCGTTGAGACTTGCTACACCTTGACCTTCTTTAGACAACAAACCTCAAGGACTTAGAACTTCATTTTGGACTTAACATACAATCAATTAACATAAACAAACCTCATAATCAACCTTAACTTCAAATT
>BQNB010019396.1:14030-66900 GCA_026074375.1 Tanacetum coccineum | reverse complement strand
CATATTATCAGATATAACTCAAGTGTTGCTTTTATGGGCACATGTTTTTTCTTCATAAATTTTATTCACCTGATAAGCAATATAAACTCAAATGAAAAATCATGACTAGTAATATAAACTCATGAACATACAATCACGGTGAGATAAATGCTATGACATCTTAAACTTTGTGTCACCACAATCAAAACCCATGTTTATTTTTCACAAAAAACACTGAAAAAAAACAAACGAATTTAAATCACTAACTGTTGACCATTTTAGCCAACACAACTCAAAAATCTAGAAATAACTATTACCTTGAAACCTTATCCCATTATACGCCTTTAAGATTTGAGTCACCGAAAGCGACATCCATTTCTGACCGGATTCTAATGAGAGCTAAAGTTTCTTGTTTCGGCCACCTGTTTCAAATTCCAGTCATCGCTCTCACCCATTTCGGCGGCGGCGCCATTGATATGAGGAGGTTGAAATTGATGTGTGGTGGCGTCGTCACCGAAGACTGCAATTTTCAGAAGAGCTACTTATAATAAAAAAAGTTATTATTCATTCATTCAATCGGAGAAATGATATGTTTGTGAGCAGATCTGAAAAAGTAAATATGGAGAAGAAAGTGGAAGTTGGTTTCTATATTCAAAAGTCAAAAATTCATTTCTATATCATTGATTAAATTAGACGGTTTTTTAAGAGAGATTTGAAATTCCATATTTAGCCCTTGCATACTTAATAAATAAATTTTCAGAGTCTTAATAATTACCAAAATGCCATACATCTTCTTAACCATTTTTTTTAACGGCGGAATTTTATTAAAACACAACTAGCAAGAAGCTAGAAAAAACATTACAACGAAATTAACGAAGGGTTTTTAAGCCAATCAAACCAACTAAAGCTAGCCTTACTCCTATACTTGCACCAATAAAAAAAACGATTAACAATCTCATCAAAAAGATTCGCCTTTAAAGGAAGACTTGTCCCGGACAAACTTTGATTCCGAAACTTCCACACTAGCCACCACATAATGTAACAAACGCCCTCCAGATTGTCTCTTCGTTTAGGATGCATCTTCAGGTTAGACAGCCAATCATACCAATCCTCATACGAAGAAAAATTCGAGTAGCGAACGTCCCACCAATGAGCGATCTTAAGGTATATCTCTCGCACCATAGTACATGAAAAGAAGATGTGGTTTGTTGTTTCAGCTTCATGAGTGCACGTCGGACAGCAAATATCAAGAATATCGAGACCTCTCTTAGAAAGATTGAAACGAGAAGGCAAATAATCAAACCTAACTTTCCAAGCCATAATGTTTATTTTTATCGGAACCTCTTTAACCCATCGAGTTTTAACCGAAGTCCCCTGTAACAAATGATCATCCAAGAGTCTTCTAGTAGAAGCCACAGAAAACTCTTCTGAACCATCGATAGACCAAGACCATCTGTCTTTGGCCGAAGATAAAAGCAAACCATCGAGAATCGCCTTTAATTCAGAAAATTGCATCGCCTCAGCCCCATCTCTCGGGTTTCTGCGCAAAGAAAATGTCAAATCGTCGTGAGCCATTTTCCTGGCCACTGTAATAGATTTGTCATCTTCGAGGGCAAATATTCTAGGAAAACTAGTACTAAATGAATGATCTCCTCTCCAAGTCTCCTCCCAAAAAGACGTATCTGAACCATTGCCAATTTTTTTCTTCATCAGACTAAGAATATCCAAATTCTTGTTTTTAAGATTATGCACCTCATTAACAATGTCAAGCCAGATTGAAGGATGAGACCTATTGACATGTTTTCCGAGCTTACCATCACTACCATACATAGCTCTAATAAATTTGGACCATAACGAATTTCCATCATTTCGAAATCTCCACGTCCAATTGATCATCAAAGCTCGGTTTAACGTGAAATAGCTCGAAACACCTAGCCTCCCTTTTTCTTTAGAAGCTAACACGCGATTCCATTTAACCCAACACATTTTGTTCTCATGAGCCTCAGCCCCATTAAAAAAATGACTTCTAATAGCCTCCATTTTCTTTAAAACTTGAGAAGGGACTTTGAACAAGGACATATAGTAAATAGGCATAGAACCCAATACCGATTTAAGGAGAGTTAGTCTACCACCGATAGAAAGCGTCTTCATCTTCCACTTGGATAAACGAGCATAAAGACTGTCCACGACCTTGTCCCAAGAATTCACACGCGACATCAGACCACCAACTTTGATACCAAGATAGGAGAACGGACTTTTTAATGTCAAACACCCAATTTTATTTGCGGCTCTAGCAATTTTATCATTCTCAATAGCAATCCCCATTAATTTACTCTTATGCAAATTCATCCGAAGACCGGAAGCAAGATGAAAACACTTTAGAGCATTAACAATGATGTCTATATTGGTCTCACTCCGTTGTCCCATAAAGATAACATCATCGGCATAAAAAAGATGAGATAATTGAAGAGACGAACCTATATTAACGCCTTTAAATAAGTCATCATTAACTACTCTTTGAAACGAGAGATGAAGACTTTCCATGATAAGAATGAAAAGGAACGGCGAAAGAGGATCTCCTTGTTTAAGGCCTTTATGAAATTGGAACTCACTAGTGGGACTACCATTCACGAGAACTGACCCTCTTGAAGAATGAAGACAGTTTTGAATCCAACTTCTCCATTTTGCTCCAAAGCCGAAAAGATTTAACACATCATCCAAATAATCCCATCTAACCGAATCAAAGGCCTTTTCGAAGTCAACTTTGAAAATCAAAGTTTGCTTTTTCTTAGATTTACACCAATGAATTAGATCGTTCAGAATGAACGGACCATCAAGAATTTGTCTGTCAGACACGAAAGCTGATTGAACTTCATTCACTAAACCCCCCAAAACACCCACAAGCCGATTCGACAAAACCTTAGCAATGATTTTATACAAGCTACCAATCAAGCTAATTGGTCTGAAATCTTTAACCAACTTAGCATCTTGCAATTTCGGGATTAAGGCAATAAACGAAGAGTTACCACCTTTAGGAAACTTACCGTGGTTGAAAAAGTAAGACACCGCATCCACCACATCTGACTCTAACATACTCCAATATCTTCTATAGAAACCGAAGGTAAATCCGTCTGGGCCCGGGGATTTATCAACACCACAATCCCAAACGGCCGATTTGATTTCTTCTTTAGAAACCATCCTTTCCAAATCCTCTTTCTGGTCTGAGTCAAGTTTGAGAGGGAATCAGTATCTAGCACTAAACGTGAGGCTTTAGGCCTCTCAAAGCGATCTCTAAAATGAGTTAAAAACTCATTTTTAACCACGGCTGGTGACTCGACCCACGCACCATCTGATAATACACCGCGAATGGAAAGCTGATTTCTGCTTTTATTGAGAAGGCCATGATAATATTTAGAGTTCTCATCTCCTGCGATGGACCATTTAATTTTAACTTTTTGAGCAACCTCCATCGATTCGAGTTTCTCTAAATCCTATAAAGAATGCATAACTTGCGATCTTTTGTTAATAATCTCCTGGTTAGCACACTTATTATCTATCAAAATAAATATCCATGTCAGAAAGCTCTTGTTTAAGTTTCATCTTCTGAAGTTTAGAGCTTTCTTTTCTTCCATATTAGTTCACAAACTAATTTTTTCTTTTAAAATTTTCAATTCTTCTAAATTTCGATGTGCATTTGAATCATGTATCGATCAATTGCATTCAAGGTCTAGAACAAATTTTTTCAAAGTTATACCAATCAAAACCAGTAGTGATAAAAACGAAAATGGGATTGGACCATATCTAAGCAACCTAACGTAAAGAATAGGCCGGTGATTTGATAGAAAACGATTCCAATGGCTATAGCAGAAATTTCGGACACGACCTCAATAAGCCCATCAGAAATAAGGAATCTTGTCCAATTTACTCATTTTATTACCGGATTCTGTCGGCACCATAGTGACATGTAACAACCTCCCAAGGAACTCTGCTAAGACTATCGAATAATAAAGAATTGAAGATAGCAGCACTATGAGCATTAAACGTCGAGCCATGTCGTTCTTCTTTAGAGCGAACTTCATTGAAATCTCCCATAATGATAGTTTCCCCCATCCAATTACGAATCACGTGATCTAAATAACTCCATAACAACTTTTTTTCAGAAACTTCTTAGCCGCGAATATAAACAGAATTATGAGTTATTTCTTTTGCATTTGGAATCCAATCTCCTTGGATGGCCAACAAATATTCAGACACGTCGAATTGTGCTTACGAAACATCGAACCTCGGATCCCTAAACACATAAAATTTCCTCCTGAATGTTACACGATAGGAACCACAAAACTACTCAAAAGAACAATTACCACCAGCACTCTTTAATGCAAAATTGATTAACACTCTCCATTTTGGTTTCTTGTAACGTCAAAAAATTAACCTTATTTTTATTAGATAACTCCTTGATCCAATCCCTCTTAGCCTTTTGGCCAAGGCCTTGAACATTTAAAGACAAGAAATTCATTTAAGAAACTCATTTACTCCTTGAATATCAATGATCTCTTCTATGTTTCTAACACACCCGTCCATCTTGTACCCCATAGACTGACCTACCTTCACCACGTCTTCTAAGAGCTGTAACATAGAGCCTCCTGTTGGAGGATCTTCAGTTTGTCTAAAATGTCCAGAACAACAAGATACATTACCTTCCACCTTCGATGACATTTTAGTATTACTATTACTTGCCTCTGGAAAACTCTTCTCATCCATCGTCTTCTTTGAGTTAACATTTTCTCCTCTAAAAATCTGATCTCCAACATCATTATTATCGATACCATTATCTTCAGGAGTGAAGCCCGGAGGGAATTTCAATGTGTCAACGGATTCCACACTATCTTTCTTATCGCCATGTTGGTTTTTGTTTAACAAACCATAGATATTAAATGGATCTGCAGAGTGTAGTTCCTGATCCTCCTTTGTGTTAGCGCGTTCCTGTGAATTGTCGTCCCTATCAACCTCGAACACAGTTTCTGAAACTTCCTCAACGTCACTATCTGTTGCTAAGTTGCACTCATTATTTGAATATTCTTTCAACTTTTCTACCTCATTATCGAAAACGTTTTTCTTTCTTGTTTGTTGTAAGCATTGATGTGGCACTCCTTCGATATCCTCCCATTGGAAACTCTACTGAGATGACTAAATCTGGTATGAGCCATTTGTTAATGTCTGAAAAACCAATATCCAACTCCTACATGAGCTTTAAATTTCTCCAAAAACAGACAACTAGAGTCGAATTCAATCATAATCCAAAAGCCTCCCATATATTTAAGTTTAAGTTTGTCAAAACCTTCCTTAACTAGAACCGTCCTCAGGTTTGTTAGTAAGCCGAAGTCTTTGACTTTTCCCATCAAAGATAGTGATAAATCACCCCGGACGAGAATGCACGGTCATCAATCTCATTGAAGGTTAGATTACCAACCTCGACTGCATTAGTGTCACCCTTTTGTTTAACAACACCCGCATAGGAAGTACCTTTATCAGTTACATCATGACCTCTATTCGATCCTCCAGTATGCAACTTAGTTTTCTCATTAAAGCGGTTGCCATTCGAGACATTCTTCAAAGACGGCCTTTGAAATCTCGCTACATTTGCATGTAATCTGAGGCGATCAACCCATATCGTACACATCGTTCCCAAACAAAACGATCCACATCTTTGACTTGAATAAAGCGAACAAACCCGAAACGTGAACCTGTTCTTGATCTCCTGTTTGGTATAAAAGCATCAACCACTCTACCGTATACTTGACAAGTCCTCCAAAGGTCCCGCGACGAGAACTGTTCAGGGAAGTTTGTTACAAACACGGAAGTGGATATTTTCTGAGTAAGATCCTCCTTAGAGGGATGGGAGCGCCAATCACCCATATCAAACGTAGGGAACAGAAAAAGCAACACTCCTTTGGATTGAAGGGAGATCTACCCAACCGAAACCAGATGAATCGAATTAAAAGTTTAGTGAAAACTGACCTACTTTTCACGTCGAATTGAATAATGGGCAAATGTGGGGATACGAATCAATTAGTGAAACCCACCACGGGAATTTGTTATGATCAGGTTAGGGTAGGGCGATCGAAGGATCGAAAACTTACACCTATCACAATACAAAAGCGAATGATAGGGAAACAACAAACATGAATCGAGTATCGATAAATCGGCCGTTATGCAATGAATGATGAAACCGAAGATCAAATGAGAAATTTGTGATTTTGAAAAAAAGGATTTGAAATAATTGAAATTTGGTTGATTGGGTGGATTGAAGAATCAGTGTTTGTGTTGAAGATCCATCGGTGGGGTAGCAAGAAGAGAAATTCTCCTTAAAGGTTATTGTTTTATGTTTCCTTTTATCGTCAGTTTTGTTAAAAACACCGTTTTATTATTATGGACTCATTGGTATAAAAACACTCCTTTGGATTGAAGCAAGATTACCCGCGCGTTGCTGCGGACGTTAATTTTTCGCGTGTTGTTGTGGGGCATTAATTTTTTTTCGGCTTTATTTTTTCGGTCTCATGTTTAATAGTTTGTTTTGTTCTTATATTAAATGACAATCGCGCGTTTTTTTTTTGGCCCAGGCCGATAGAAAACCGTAAATAATTAAAAATGAGAGTACGACCCGTAATTTTTTTTTCTTATTTTTGGCCAAAGAAGGGGAGCGGGATTATAAAGTTTTTTTTTTTGGGCCGATGAACAGTAACCGAGCCCAGTGGGCCGGGTACTGTTCATTTTACTGTAGCACATAGTCCAAAACGACGTAGTATCACTTTTGTTAAATGACAATCGTGCGTTTTTTTTTTGCCCAGGCCGATAGAAAGCCGTAAATAGTTAAAAATGAGAGTACGTCTCGTAAATTTTTTTTTCTTATTTTTGGCCAAAGAAGGAGAGGGGGATTATAAAGTTTTTTTTTTTTGGGCCGATGAACAGTAACCGAGCCCAGTGGGCCGGGTACTGTTCATATAGAAAGCCGTAAATAGTTAAAAATGAGAGTACGTCCCGTAAATTTTTTTTCTTCTTATTTTTGGCCAAAGAAGGGGACGGGGATTATAAAGTTTTTTTTTGGGCTGATGAACAGTAACCGAGACCAGTGGGCCGGGTACTGTTCATTTAACTGTAGCACTATAGGCCAAAACGACGTAGTATGACTTTTGAAATGTGTATTACCATAACAAGCAAGATTACCCGCGCGTTGCTGCGGGCGTTAATTTTTCGCGTGTTGTTGTGGGGCATTAATTTTTTTTTTCGGCTTCATTTTTTCGGTCTCATGTTTAATAGTTTGTTTTTTCCATAAATTTCATCCCTATTAGAACGAAATGATCTGAAATCCGAAAATAGATGGACTGCCACTCAATGCATGGACTACTAATGCATTTAAAAAGATAGCAGGCAATTGGGGAGAAACGGTTTTTGTAGATGAAGACGCTGATGAAAATATTGCAAATGGAAGGGTATGTATCAAAACAAAAATAAAAACTCACATCATATTCGTGGCTGTTCTCTATCAAGGGAGTAATACCAGGTTAGAGTTCTGGAGTTTGCAATTGGTACCTATTTTGCTTCACTGACAACATCTCACAACCTGATTAATGAATCAAGGCGTCGGGAAATTATCAGATTATACCATAGTAAAGAACGAGTCACAAGAAGAATGGGAGGATCAAGATCCAGTTTCGGAAAATATTATTTGTATGAGAGTATATTCGTCAATGTAGTTCGAATGTATTCATGTATAACATTAGTTTGATCTCGTTAAGTTTCTCAAGTAAAATAACGTAGCACGATGAATTTGTTGATCTACCATTCTTGTTTATCACACATATTGTGTTTAGCGACCAGTCATAATAGGAAACCGTTCCCTGAAGTTTTCTTTTACCAGAGAATTAGTAATTAAGCTTGATGTAATCAGATATGATTGCCGCATTACATCTCTTCTTATTTCGTTAATATGGGAAGCAAATTGTTCTTTTTGAACAGAGAATAGTTGGCCAAACTGAGTAATCTTTGCCGCAACACGAGGTAAGGGCATGGAAAAACAGGGGGAAATGGAGCACATGGAAAAACGTAACAAACAAATGTCAACTCATAAGTATGAGGGGTTACTCTAAGTTAAACCCGATGTGATCTTATATGTTGGGAATGTTGAGCATGTATCGATCCTGAAAGGCTAAAACTAGTGAAATAAGTGTGCATTCTGAAAGTAGACATCACAAAACGAACTTGGCATGCCTGAGCTTTTAGGTGTTAAAAATTATTATCAACCGATTTATTTTTGAAAATAAAAAATATTACTAGAAGACTAGAAGCTAGCAAGATGCTGGAAAGAAATTACATGAAGATAGATGGGATTGGATTAGAAATCTAATCGGTCCAAGCAGGACGTAAAGTTTTACTCCTAATACAAATCCACAAATGAAAAAAAAAAAGTTATCTCGGCATCTAACATGTCCGTCCTATGAGGTTTTGGATCAAAGCAAACTCGATTCCAACATGAATTGGAAATGTGTAGATATGTAACCCGCACACACTGATTTTCCACTTTGTATCGGTGCGTTAGATACTTATAATTTGATCCTAATATTCTCATAATTTTTCTTATGATTTCTACTGTTAATACAATTTAGTAGAACTTTAATAAATAATATTCAAGCAGCCATCTTCAAACTTGAAATTCGACCACAATATTATTTCAAACAGAAACCATTTTTCCAAAGTAACAATTGAAATCTTAAAAACCAGTATCAATCAACGATAAGAGTTGCACTTTATTTAGAGATCTCTGTTCTTATTTACGGTAGGATGCAAAAGGCGAATAATGATGTTCCAGAAGTATAAGTCGGATCAAAAGCTCCTAAATTTACTTTGTAACCGTTTCCCACATACACACAACCATTGCTTATGGACATGCCACCATAAACTGTGGCTCCTGTGTTATACGACCACAAAATTTGTCCAGTTGCAGCGCTCATGGCGTAAATTGGTCCAGTCCCATTAGTTGATCCAGCAAAGAGAACACCATTTGCTAAACTTACAGGACCACTTGCCGTTGCGTTGCTTGGATTCCCTGTCGACCATAACACATTGCCGTTTTTGGCATTCATCGACACCCAACCACCACTAGTCGTTGTGATATTTGACGGCTTCAGTGTAAAGTTACTTCCCTTACTATTGGCAATGTTTGTGTAGACCGTCTTTCCATCAGTAGCCGAGCCCCATGCAGCTCCTCCACCTGCACCTCCAGGTCCAGCTTCCTACAATAACGATTTTACTGACTCAAGGGTCTATGGGATAAAGGAATATAGATACGGATCACAAGAATATTCACAAAGTTTCAGCTGTATGTTCATAGTTATAATCTGTGTTTTAATGATGCACCATTTCAACTGATTTTGATACAAATGAACACGACTGCATATATAGTGTTGTAGTCATCATAGATGTGTCGTAATTTATTAACATGCATAATTGGAATTTTTTTGACTGAAACTATTTCTATATATATAGAATAACATAGTGAATAGAAACGTTACCGTAGACCAAACAAGGCTACCATCGTCACGATCCAAAGCCCAAGCAATCCCACTCTTTTGTACCACGGCAACAATGTCATGCTTTTTGCCACGACCGTTAATGGTTAGAATCATTGGTGCTTCTGCGAAATCTGCATCAGGATTAGGGCCAGGGGGACATCCTGAAGTAGAAAGATCATTACAAGCAAAAAACCAAAGGTCATAACCCCCTAGTTGCTTATACCATTTGATGTTTCCTGAATCCAAATCGAGTGCTAGGACCGAATTGGAATGATTTTCGGGCTCTATGCACTTATCTTCTTCGGTTGGTGTTGTTTGATTGTTCTGTGCTTCTTGGCATTCAATGATTCTTGATGGAGCTGAATACATGTTTCCTGTCGCAATGTAGACAGCGTTGCGTTGAATGTCTATGGACGGACTGCTCCCCCATATGCCAGCACCGGCATATTCACCGGTGCTATTGTTGTTATCAGGTAACATGTAGGTTTGCCACAAGATACCACCATTTTTGGCGTTTAACTTGAAAAAACTCCCTCTAAATGTACAACATGCTTCAAAGCTAACTGTTTCTTCTGATGAAGATGTTCCCACGTAGAATGCACTGCACACCATATCATATTGTAACAGATTGAACCCGATGGCTACTCAGTTAAAAAATCCTAGTTATCGCAACGATCAAGTTAATTCTAGAAAATTTTCCTGTCTAACTATCTCGTCACTAATGTTCAAACTTATACATCAAATCATATATCTATACATTGATATCATTACAATTTTTTTAAGATTCAAAATAGATTAAAAGTTTCCACTATTAAAATATTACATGAAAACTCAATATTAAAAAGCCGTTAAAGTTTGAGGAGTATCTGTCATTCTATTATTGCATTTGACTTTACTTATTTTTTAAATCAAATAGGATGCCATTATTGAAAATTAAAACAAATAGTCAATGGTTTGCAATTTTGGGCATGTCGTAATAACCAAACTAAATGTCAAGTTGTCAACGTTGAATTTTTTTCAGGAAACCTGGTAAAATATTTCAAACTTTTAAAAAACTAACCAAATTAAAGTTTAAACTGAAAACGATTTCGATGTGAAATATATGTACCTTTTATAATAAGTTCCCGACATGGTGATAAGAGACGCATAATGTGTATCTAGTTGCTTAGACCACACGAGCTCTCCATTGCGACGTTTAATCCCTATAACATAAGCCGGTCCATAAATTCCAATGATCAAAAGATCATCAGCAATAGTAGGGGTAGATCTTGATACGGTTGAATTAACGTTTAATATGCGTCCAGTTGAATTAAGCCCCGTTAACTGTCCAATATTTTGCTGCCATATAACCGACCCGTTTGATGCATTAAGGGCATATTGCTTTCTTCAACTAGGGAAATAGATGGTGTAGTGTATATTGATGGTGTCGCGGCTTATATCTTTTCCATTTTTCCCCTCTCTTTTTTTCTTCTTTTTTTCCCCTTTTTTTTTCGTTTCTTTCCCCCCCCCCATGCTACAAAACTTCACATTTTAGCTTAAGGTTTGACACAGTTGTAGGGCTAATCTTTGTTTCACCATATGCGTATCTGCGATTGTACAAATCTCCACCATGATTCGTCCAATCAGCCGGCTGCCGTAAATAAATAAAAATAATTAGCTCAGTTTAATTTAAAACTTAAATACAGACACTAGTATGAAGAACAAAACACACAAACGTACATTAGCTGAGGCTAAGTGAAGGAGGGGCAACCAAAGGAAGATGGCGAGGCAGAGGAAACTAGATGCCATGAAAATGATAGACGGTGTTCCAATAAAGCTATTTCTATGTCTCTATTTATATCATGTTGTTTAATTTTTTAATAGGAAACTTGTATACTAGTTTCTCCCTACATACCAAGGGACAAATATTGACCATCCATTTTATTAGATTAAAAAGACATGATTTAAGATTAAAAAAACATGGAGGGACCAAAAGTGTAAATTTACTAAAACTCACACTACCACTCCCTCATTATTTGTAGTGTTGGCAAATCTTGCCCAAATTGCAATTAATTGATTTTTTTTGACATTTTGTACGTATTTTTACGTTTCTTTACGTTTTTTACGTTCTTATACGTTTTTATACGTTTTCGTCTGTTTTTTTACGTTTTCGGCCGTTTTTTTACGTTTTCGTCCGTTTTTTAACGTTTTCGTCAGTTATTTTACGTTTTCGTCTGTTTTTTTACGTTTTCGTCTTTTTTTTACGTTTCCTCCGTTATTTTACGTTTTCGTCAGTTTTTTTACGTTTTCGTCCATTTTTTAACGTTTCGGCGTTATTCACGTTTTTGTCTTTTGTATACGTTTTCATCCAGTTTTGTTTAATGTTTTCGTCAGTTTTTTCACGTTTCGTCCGTTTTTTTCCGTTAGTGCGTTTTTTTTATGTTTTCGTCAGTTTTTTACGTTTTCGTCAGTTTTTTACGTGTTTGTCTAATTTTTTACATTTTCGTCCGTTTTTTTTATGTTTTCGTCTCTTTTTTTACTTTTTCGGCTTTTTTTTACGTTTTCGTCTTATTTTTACGTTTTTGTTTGTTTTTTACGTTTTCGTCCATTTTTTACATTTTCGTCTCTTTTTTAACGTTTTCGTCAGTTATTTTACGTTTTCGTCTGTTTTTTACGTTTTCGTTCGTTTTTTTACGTTTTCGTCAGTTATTTTACGTTTTCGTCTGTTTTTTCATGTTTTCGTATGTTTTTTTACGTTTTATCCGTTATTTTACGTCTTCGCCAATTTTTTTACGTTTTCGTCCCTTTTTTTAACGTTTTTGTCAGTTATTTCACGTTTTCATTTTTTTACGTTTCATCCGTTTTTCTACGTTTTTGTCAGTTTTTACGTTTTTGTCAGTTTTCTTTACGTTTCGTCCGTTTTTTTACGTTTTCATCAGTTTTTTACGTGTTCGTCTAATTTTTTACCATTTCTTTTTTTTCTTTTTTTTTTTTTCTTTTATTTTTTTTTTTTTTTATTTTTTTAGTTTTTTTTTTTTTTTTTTTTGTTTTTTTTTTTTTTTTTTTTTTTTTTTTTGTTTTTTTTTTTTTTTTTTTTTTTTTTTTCTTTTTTTTTTTTTTTTTTTGTTTTTTTCTTTTTTCTTTTTTTTTTTTTTTATTTTTTTTTTTTTTTTTTTCTTTTTTTTTTTTGTTATTTTTTTTTTTTTTTTTGTCCGTTTTTTATGTTTTCGTATGTTTTTTTAAGTTTTCGTCTGTTTTTTATGTTTTCGTCTTTTTTTACGTTTTTGTTTGTTTTCGTTTGTTTTTTACGTTTTCGTCCATTTTTTTACGTTTTCGTCCGTTTTTAACGTTTTCGTCAGTTATTTTACGTTTTTGTCTGTTTTTTTACGTTTTCGTCCGTTTTTTTACGTTTTCATCCGTTTTTTAACGTTTTCGTCAGTTATTTTACGTTTTCGTCTTTTTTTTCATTTTTCATCTTTTTTACGTTTCCTCTGTTTTTTACGTTTTTTTACGTTTTTTGACATTTTTTTACGTTTTCGCACGTTTTTTTACATTTCCATACGTTTTCGTCCGATTTCGCACGTTTTCGCACGCTTTCGTCCGCATTCGCGCATTTTCGTAGGCTTTCCCGCGTTTTCGTCAGCTTTCCCGCGTTTTCGTCAGCTCTCGCGCGTTTTCGTCAGCTCACGCGCGTTTTCGCCAGCTCTCGCGCGTTTTCGCCAACTCTCGCGCGTTTATGCCAGCTCTCGCGCGTTTTCGCAAGCTCTCGCGCGTTTTCGTCAGCTTTCGCACGCTATCCCGTTTTCGTACGCTTTCGCCCGATTTCCTACGCTTTCGCCCTTTTCGCACGCTTTCGTCTACTTTCGCACGTTTTCTTACGATTTCGCATGTTTTCGTCTGTTTTTGTACGTTTTCGTCTGTTCTCGCACGTTTTCACACGTTTTCATTCGTTTTCGCACGTTTTCTTTTGTTTTCGCACGTTATCGTCCGTTTTCATAGTCCGTTTTCATATGTTTTCGGTCGTTTTCAGACGTATCCATCCGTTTTCATATGTTTATCTGTTCTTTGTTTTTTTCGATCAGTTTTTGTCCGTTTTTGCACATTTTTGTCTATTTTCGTCCGTTTTCGCACGTTTTTGTTCGTTTTCAGATGGTTTCTTCCGTTTCATACGTTATCTATCACTGATATTATGCCAAAAACCTTAAAACCCTAACCATTAAACCCTAACCACTAAACCCTATACCAAAAACCCTAAACCCATAACCACTAGGTATAATATCTCAAGTGGTATATACATAAACCTTAAAATCTATAACAAAAACTCTAAAGCACCCTAACCACTTAAACATATACCAAAACCCTAAACCCCTAATTATAGGTTAATTTCAATGTGATATATACATAAAACTTTAATATCTGTCCAAAAACCCTAAACCTTAAATACTAAACCTTATACCTAAAAATCCTAATATCCCCTAACCACTAAGTTTATTTTACACAAATGATATATATTAAATTTAAATGATATGCGAAAATCTCTAAACCCATAACCATAAACATATACCAAAAAGCGCTAAATCCACTAACTACTAGGTATTAATTATCACAGTGATATATACATAAACTTTAAAATTTATACCAAAAACCCTAGACCTTATACCAAAAACCCTAAACCTCTAACCACTAGGTATAATATCACAAGTGGTATATAATAAATTTTAAAAACCTATACCAAAAACCCTAACCACCAAACCTTATACCAAAACCCTAAACCGCTATACACATAAAACTTTTTTTGTTATACCAAAACCTAAATCCCTATACCAAAAAACTAAACCCGCCTCTCTATCCATAAAAAGATACAAAAACCCTAACCACTAACTACTAATTACCATTTACATAAAACCTTGAACCCATAACCTCTAGGTATAATATCAAGTGATATATACATAATACTTTAAAATAGATGCCAAAATTCCTAAACCTTAATCACTAAACCTAAGCAAAAAACCTGAAAAAACCACTACTACAAGTATTAATATCATAAATGATATATACAAAAACTTTAGAATATATACCAAAAATCTAAACCCTAACCACTAAACGTACACTAAAACCTTAAACCCTAACACTAGGTATATTATCACAAGTATTTATATATATACATTAAAGTTTAAAATCCTATACCTAATCCCTCTAAAACTCTAGGTTTAATATCTCAAGTTGTTTAAACATAAGCTTTAAAAATCTATACCAAAAAAACCTTTAACTTAACACTTAAATCATTACCAAAACGTTAAAACCAACTACTAGAATATAATATCTCAAGTGATTCTACATAAAACTTTATATCATAATACCAGAAACTAAACTCTCAACCACTAAACCTATACCAAAAAAACCCTAAACTCGAATTACTAGGTATAATACTCTACAAGTGATATATACATAAACTTCAAAATTCTATACTCCCATTATCCTAACCTCTAACTCAAACCATATATCCAAAAACCTAAACCCATAATATAAACCTTATACAAAAACCTTAAAACCATCACTATGTATAATCTCACTAGTGATTTATATTTAAACTTTAAACTATACTAAAAACCTAAACCTTAACCATTAAATTTTATACCAAAACCTAAACACTTAACCATAAACCCTATACCAATAAACCCTAAAACCATTAAACCAATAAACATATACCAAAAACCCTAAACTCTAACCACTAAAACATATTACTAAAACCTAAACCTCTACCACTAACCCTGTGCCAAAAAACTTCAACCCTCCTCCCTAACCACTAATCCTTATACCTAAACCCTAAACCCCTAACCACTAAACCCTATGCAAAAACCCTAAATCCATAACACTTGGTATATTATCCAAGTGGTTATTAAATAAACTTTTTATAATCTATACAAAATAACACTAAACCCCTGAGACTACCCTATACCAAAAACCTAAACCTCTAACCACTAGGTGTAATATCACAATGATCGATATACATAATATTTAAATTTATAACTACAACCTTAAACCCCTAACCACTAAATATATACAAAAACCCCTAAAACCTAACATAAAACCGATACCAATACTTTTATGAATAGATTCACTCGTAGCTTAAAATATTACCCCTGACATTGTAGTATCATGTGATAAATAAATATATAATAAATTCTTCATGTGATAAAAGTAATATAATGAGACATTAGTTATGGTATTTCACATCATAATTAATATCAATGTGTATAAAGCAATATCAATGTGACACTAATTGTGATTATTTTGGACAATTTATATGTAATCAGTTATTTATCACTTGTGATATTATTTTTACTGTTAGTAGTATTAAAAAGGGTGTAAAATATAGTTTTTATAGTGTTTTAATTTATTTTACAAATTAGTTTGATATATCGGTTAGAATTGTAAAGATGTTTATTTTTATGTAAACTATGAACAATCATTTAAATTTTTACACAAATACTTATATATTTCTCATGACATATGTTTGAGTGTTTCGAACGTAAAATATTTATATCACATGTGATACTTAGCGGGGTTTGATGATAAAAAATAAAATCTTCGATATTATCAACTCTATAAAAAAACTATTTTGATTTGGAGGTCCAAAAATTATGTATGATAAATAGTTAGAAAGCTAAGGATATGTACTTTTAAATGCCAAAAACAATGAATCAGTTGGAGTTCCTCACAAATATTTATACCCGTTTTACGAAAGCATGTGAAGTGTTCTAAACTTACAGGATAGTGTAATATCACAGTGCTATATAAACAAAATACTACTCGAGTAAAACAAAAAAAAAAATTTGTCGAAAGTATATGAAAGTGCCCCTCTATTGAAAGATAATTAATTGCTCGTCACGATGGTGTAATTTATAAATCTTAACGTTTACGGTTTTTTGCGGTATGTGATTTTAAAAATAAGGGTGAAAGTGTGTTTTATTTAAACACACAAAGGTAAGAAGGGGGGTGGAGTTTTTAAGGTTTTAATCTTATCCATTAAATAAGTTAAATTTAGATTAATCCTACATATAGATCATAACTAGAAACACGGGGTGTGAGATTTGTCCCTTCGGTATGTGAGGAGATGCTAGTATGCAATGATTTTCTCTAAAAAATATATGTATTAGTTTCTCCCCTATAAGTAGAAATATATCATATAAAAAATCTAATATATTAAAAAAATTGTTTATTTCATCTTTTAAAAAGATAAGAACATATATGTATTAGAAAAGA
This sequence comes from Tanacetum coccineum, assembly GCA_026074375.1. Classification (NCBI taxonomy): domain Eukaryota; kingdom Viridiplantae; phylum Streptophyta; class Magnoliopsida; order Asterales; family Asteraceae; genus Tanacetum; species Tanacetum coccineum. The sequence goes on along the minus strand of BQNB010019396.1, from coordinate 50,107 downwards.
AACACGGAAGAAGATAGAGAACGCTGGTGTGGAATGAGAAGACTTTGCAAAGAAAATGATCATTCTCAAAATGTACATACTTTGGATGAAAAATATGCATCAAAGGATTGGTGAATATTACAAGAAATTAATAAAAGAGTTCATACTTCATACAACTTTTGGCTCAAAAGTCAAATCTGTCTTAGCGTAAAAGTGTCATCGATTGCAAGTTGAAGTCATTGTTTTCGAATAATTGTGGCAAGTTGAATTTTAAATGTTCATGGACAGTGTTGCTATCATTCACTTCGGATGCTCAACATCAATCTCAATTATCCATATAATTAGAAAGAGAAAACAAAAAGCAGTTGTTTCACATAGGTTTTAGCTAATCTTCGCATGCTAGAACACAAGGAGTGGGGATGATTAAATGCTCAGACCGGAATGGTTACTCACGCGCCTATTTCATTAGCAGATCTTCGGCATTCACTATGTCCTCTCTCGGCATACCCATTCAGAATTTGGTTTGGATGTCCATTCACGAGCACTTGTGAACATGACGTGGCAAAGCATGCGTGGAGACAGGATTTATATATTTGGGATTTGCTGAACCAAATGTGATCCTCTTACATCAAAAGTATCATTAGGAAAATAAAGAGTGGATTGGTGCCTAGTTATTCACAAAAAAGTGTGAATTGCCAGGAACATCCTGACCTCGGGTGCCTTTCACTATTTAGTTCGAGTATTGCCATCAGGAGCACTTGCGGAATTTGCATGCAAGCAAGAACAAATTAACGAAATACAAAAAAAAACTTAGTCTAGAGATAAAACAAGACCTATTTCCGCACACACTAGTTCAATGTTTCTTCAAAAAATCAAAACTTTAATTTGAGAAAACACATATTCCACCAAGAGTCCAACATCATTATATAAAACTCCAGCTTCGCTAACTTTGTATATACTTTATACTGAAAGAACCCTAGCTTAGTTTTACTAATAAAGAACAAACTTTACAGCTTATTTTGATTTACGTGTTAATTAAGATGTCTGAATTAAAATCAATCTCAATTGTCAATCTCTTGTGAAGTCGCAATGCAAGTAGATTCTGAATATCATTACTTGAAAGTGTTTTTGTTTTTAGTGTGTAATCCATATGAGACAAACTTCATATTCACGCATGTTAAGCCTTTTAGCTACAATACGGAGTAGTGAATTTGATAACATCAGTAGAATGATAGATGCAAGGGTGTTAACAAAAATAGGAAAGGAAGATTTTATACCTCACCTTTAAATTTGCTTAAATTGAAAAATAGTAGAGACATCTTCAAAAGCCATTAATGCAATTTTCTCCTATGCATTTGTCCTAGTTATTATCGGCTTGGCCCTGTCTTTGAGAAGAACCGAGGTTTTGGGTCCACGTTTCGCGGGGGTGTTTGTGTACGTAAGTATCAAAGCAAGATCATATGTCAAGCCGTCTAATTTTTTTGACCGGAGGAATCAATAAATATGAATGCAAAATCTATTTTTAAATACATCCACATGTATTCTTTTTGGCCATTTTTATATTTGTTTCAACATTTTTATATGTTGAGATAAGTGACAAATACAAAAAATCATGTATGTAAAAAAATGTGTAATCCTACGCCCTTTGGATTGCAAAAAGTTGTCTTCAGGTTTAAAATTTTGTGTAAACTATAAAAAGTTGTCGTAATAAGTAAACGCCTATTTATTCATTTGTTTTTGAGCTAAATATCTTAAGTGTTACTTGGGCTTAAAGAATTGTCATATAGCTAGGTAAGCCTTGTCGTTTGGATAGCCCATTGATTTTCGGCAGCCCACCAACGTGCCTGATAACTGTATTGTTCATAACAAGCATTAGAACCCGCACGTTGCGGCGGGATCGACGTGTGCGTTTTGGGGTGGGTTCACGCATTGGATACACTCAGTCGGAAGACCTGAGTAACAAAACAATGTATAGAATTATAGACCTGTTGATTGTCGGGGAAAGGGTGGTGGAATTCCTTAGTGCTTGATGGTGTCGGTACGATGTTGGTGTTGTTGGTATTTGTGTTAACGTGTCAATTCCGTCATTTATTTGTTGATGATTGTCTGGGTGTCTTTGTAGGGTCGATGGACTGTTGCCTATAACATGATAGATATCGACGTTATAAAAGGCATTAGTTATATTTAATGAACATCAGTAAGGCAAAATAGATATTGGCTAGTAGTAGAAACTACTTACTGGAGCTTGAAGGTGTTGTGTGCGTGTCGTCTGCACAGTTGGGGATTGGTGAATTAATAGCAGTTACAGATGAGTATGGGCAAGATTTGTTACCCGTGTGTACGATTTGTGGTTGTTCTTAATAGGCTGATCATGCTTTCTTGGAGTTTGTCGGGAGATGATACCTTTTGGTTGTTGCTATGCGAGTTCGTGGTTATCGGATTAAGGTTTTGGTTGCTCGTGACTGCATCCATTGTCATTGAAATGAAGGTTGGGTTGCTGATGTTCTGACCATTAGGCCATGTACCTATGGAGCCAAAAGAACAGTAAGCAAAGATTCAAATAAAGGTCTGTAAAAAAGAACTAAGTGGATGGCAACTTACCTGCTGACAGATGGTTGTTGCTGGCATCCATCCGTATAGTTGACGGCTGCTACTGCGTTCAATTAAGCAAAGTTTAGCACTGAATCAGGAGCATAATCAATAAATTACCTGATGAAGAGTAACAACATGATCATTATCATGGCGCCTAACACAAAGGCTTTCTGATTCCCTTTCAGATATAAAGAGTAAAAAAAATTGTATATAGACAATTGTTTTTTATGATAATCTGTATTTTAAGACTAAAGACGAACGTACCAACCTAAGATTGTGTGCTCCATTCAGTAACTTCCGTACGTCATTTTCAACAACACCTTGTTGCTCAAGGAGATACTTCCGTAATTTAAATCAACTGTAAGAAAGCATATATGAGTAAAAGTTTAAAAAGATAAAATAATAATATCTATATAGTTCATGGAAGACATACCTAAGGTATCATCGTTGCTGCTGATGTAACGACAGCCAAAATAGATTGTTCTTGTAATCAGCATTAAGTTTACTATGCTTATATTGTAATAACATTTTAGAATTATAACAAACCGGCTAACAAATTTTGTACCTGCATCAGCTTTTCCAAAGTTTAAATGATTGTCAGCTTGGAATATAACTTGAAATAGCTAATGAAGATACCTCATGATCAACTACTATGAGTTTGCATTTAAATCCCAACAAATGATCAATAGCATTGTTCCCTCTTGTATTCTGGATTATATACTTTCAAATTGGCAGTAGTGGATTCCTGCATTATCCACAATACCAAATCCATTCTTAGTTCATGAAACTTACACACACTTGTTTACTTCATTGTATATTGAATAAAACTTGAGCCGAATACACATGTACACTTTGTTTCAGCTTATGTAGCCAAATAAGGCATAAGGCAGCTACACATGTTTGTTTCAGCTTATGTAGCTGCCTTATGACTCTGCGTTTATTTCAGCTACACATGGGTAACCTTCATTGTATATTGAATAACTCTTACGACTCTGCGTTTGTTTCAGCTTATGTAGCTGCCTTATGCCTTATTTGGTTTTGACCTTCTGTTTCAGAAGCTTACTTTTTCTGGCTTAATTTGAAACTTTGCGGCTAACATAAGCTTCTTACATAACAAACTTATATAAGCCGAAAAGTTTCAAAATAAGCCATAAAAAGTGAGGTCACGAAGCATAAACTCAAAACCAAATAAGCCAAACAGAAATCAGTTAAGCTCTTAACTACAAAACCCAGCCATATGAATTCATAAATTTCAATCGGCAAGACTTACCCTAAAAAAAAGATAAACGAACTCAATATTAGCAGAGAAATGGGCGCTGCCATCCTCCACTTTCACAACCGCGGCCGCAACCACTACTCGACTAACAACAGGCCATCTGTGCCGTTCCCAATATCTGAAACTAAAAAGAAAAAAACCAAAGTTTATAAAAACCAATAAAAGTTACAAAAGAAACTGTTGGCGATTAAACATTTTAAATAAAGAATGGTATGCATTAGTTCCACCCACGAATGCATTTTGTACAACCTGTTAGTTGTCTATATTTAGCTTGGTAAGTACTAAACAAACACCTTCTATGGTCTGATTCAATCTAACCCATTACTTGGTCTACCTTAAAACAAACAGCATATCATGACATAACCTATAGTAATAAACTGATTGCCTCATAGTTGTAGGTCAAAGTAACATCTTTGATTATAACATCAACCGAATGTGTTTTTGACAATAAATTAAGAAGCTTACATATGCCAAGAAGGAGATAGCTCGGCCTCATTGGTGCCGCTGTACATCTCAAAATTAAACAAAGTAGTTTTTGTCTCTGGTACGTCTCCTAGTCGAACAAAATAATTTTACCATAGCTGTGATTTGGGTTTGTTCTTCTTCTTCAAGAGGTGGTGGTTATATGGATAAACGAATTATGTTTACACGGTATAGGAAGGGATGAAGGGATGTAATTTGGAGATGATCAAGACGGCATATGGTTCTAAAAACGTTGTCAGAGATACATAAATATAGAAAAGAAGTGGGTTGGGTTGACACCGGGTCTTCAACAGTGCTTACGATTAATAGTAAAAAGCGCCTAAAAACTAAGTCGTTTTACACGAAAATGTGTAGTATTATAATATAATTATAATTATACATTTATTATTAATAGGCAAGATTATTCAATCGAGGCTGCCATAAATGCATTGAATGCAATACCCGCCTCGACCCGGATCCAACCCGTTTCTTTTTTCTTTTTTTTGTGCGGACCCTTAAACACGTATAAAGACACGTGTTTCTCACACTAAAAACGCATTATTTACAAATACACCGCCCAATAAACACACACCAAATCTTCACCGCCCATCACCATTAACATCACCCCATGCTTAACACTTCTTGATTCATGTCGATTGCAAAAGTTATACCATCATGTGCGTGCCCAGATCAAAAGCAAAAGTTGTATCTCTCTCTCTCTCTTTCTTTATGATAATTTGGGTGTTCCAGGGTTTTTGTTATGATGGAATTTAATGGGTTTCAGAGCTGAAGTAATGGGGGTTTGTTTGATGGTGATGGTTTCGGTCGTATGATTGGTATTTGGTTGTTGCTACTCTTGGTCACTATTTTTTTTGGCTTAATAAGCTTCAAATGAACAAGGTATTTTATAAGAATTATGAGTTAAAATGATGATTTTTAGGGTTACCTGAATTGGCTTATCATTCTTTGTAGTTAGATTTTTAGGGTTAATTGAATTGGTTTATGATTTTTATGGTTTATAAAAGGGGTTACCTAATATTTTGGCATTAAAATGGTTATGTGCTTTTTATTTGACAATTATATCATTCGTTGGCGCGGCAGCACTATTAGAGTGGTGTTTGCAGTCACGGTGGGTTGGGCACTCTTTGTTGATAGTTTGTTAATGCTTGGTTTCCCCATGTTTATTATACTGATGTGGTTACTATAAAGCGTAACTATGAACAAAAAGAGGCCGTAATGAATGTGAACAAGTTTGCTTAAAGCCGTGAATGTCTGGTGGATCAAACTAACACTTTGTACTTGTTGCGTACAATGGACGGATGGTCGAGTGCGAGAATCTCTCGCCTCAGCGACCTTCACTAATGCATACGAACGAAAGCTTATCTGATCTGAGTTTCAGGCTGACATTGAAAAACAGAATTTGTGTGACTACACAAAAATTTAAAAAAAAGGGTTGGATCCGAGTCGAGGCTGGTGTTGCATTCAATGCATTTAAGGCAGCCTCGATTGAATAATCTTGCCTATTAATAATAAAGGTATAATTATGTCATTCGTTGGCGGGGCAGCATCATTAGAGTGGTGTTTGCAGCCACGGTGGGTTGGGCACTCTTTGTTGATAGGTCGTTAATGCTTGGTTTACCCCGAAAAGAGGCCGTAATGAATGTGAACAAGTTTGCTTAAAGCCGTGAATGTCCGTGTCTTGGCGGATCAAACAAACACTTTGTACTTGCTTTGTATGGTGGACGGATGGTCGAGTGCGAGAATCTCTCGCCTCAACAACTTCCACAAACGCATACGCATGAAAGCTTATCTGAGTTTCAGGCTGACACTTAAAAATAGAATTTGTGTAACCGATGAACCGGCCCTAGCGGTTCTATGTTGTTGTTTGCAGTGATATCGGTTGTTTTTTATGGAAGACGGTGTATGTTCCTGTTTATAAGATTAAATAAATAATATTTTGGTGGTGATATTAGTCGCGAGAGGCTGTGATGAGTACGAGTGGCTTCGTTGGAACTAAGATTGTTCGTGTCTTGGCGGGGCACCACATTACGATTGCAGCCATGGCGGAGAACCGTATCCTCTTTTCTCCATCTTCTTGATTGCCACCAAACTGATGCCTAATGTAACACTGATGGGATTGATCCCTTTGACTTTCAAACAATTTCTATGTGATGAAGTGATGAGTCAACAAACGCATGGTGATGGTGTATGGCTTGGAGATTTTGGTTTGTGTTTGTAGAGTGGTGTATTTGTAATAGTGCGTTTTTGGTGTGGTGAAAACACGTGGCTTTATACGTGTTTTCATTTTCAAGTAGGTAACGCACTGGTTCTCGGCCCTAATTACAATAGTATATAGTATAATTGTGTCATTCGTTGGCGGGGCAGCACCATTCGCGTGGTGTTTGCAACCACGGTGGGTTGGGCACCCTTTGCTGATAGTGATACGTGTAATGTGAGGGGCAAATTTAAAGTGTGCACTTTAATTAAATTATATATTTTTCCTGCATTTATGATTCTCGGATCATAATTTACCGGACACACGACGGATTTCATGGCGGGCAACCACCTCTAAAATGCTGCAGCCCACGACGTGGTTTTTCATTTCCGGTCCGATACTTCAGACCTAGCCCCATCTTCCACTGATAACATAAGTTCCAAACTCGGGGGTTATTTTTGCTGGCCGCTGATGACGGATTTACTATATCCGAGCATTTCAAAGCGAAAGTTAAGCACCTTAAACCTACCTGTTTGCTTTGGTAATTTAAGATGGTAGAGTTAGTTTTACTTGCATGACTAACGCCGCTGGCATGAATGAGATGATAAAATAGACATATAAAAGATTAAAAAGTTATAACTGAGTAAATCAGCAGCTCATTACAGTTGTAGGTAGTTGAATGGAAAACACATGGCGACCAGCTGATGGATAAATTTATAGTAAGCAGTATTGGAATGGAAACAGGCTGTTGTAAGTTTTGCAGCGCAGGTAATTTCCAGTTTCCGTTTACAGATATGATTGTTATACTTAAAAAAATACTTTTATTCTCTAAAGTGGGCCAAACGGTTGGCATAGTTGGGCTGACATTCGGGTTTGAAATACATCTTATACATGAACCATGTTATAAGGGGTTAGTTTTGCAAATGTGTCCGGTTTATTTTTTTACTGGAGCTTAATCAACTCACGTTTGATTGGAAAAAAATATTTTTTATTTTTTTCTTAAACTAATATTTTTTTGCCCGAATAGCAGTGGATCTTAAACGAAAATTTAACTGAAATGCTTTTTTGGTCAAAATTATTTAGTTTTCTAATAAACTAGGTCACATCCCGTCCGCTGGACGGTTTTCTTAATAGTTGATTAAAATAGTAAAACTATGTTTAAGATTCAATACACATCAATTATAGCATAACGCACACACTTTGCGATGGGTAAATCTTCAATAGAAGTCATAAAAAAACAATGTGGATAGTTAATGGTCACTATATCGAGAATCATATTTAATTAACTGTTAAAGTATATACAAAATCAATAAAAAGAAGATTTGAGTCTTTGATATACTAAGTAAATAAGTGCTAGAGTTGATGGTAGTGAAATGGTATTCTAGATGGTTTTTCAACTAAGAAAGTCACATAATTTCTTGTTTTGCTCCACCTCATTCTTGTTTGTTTAAAAAAATCATTTAGAAAACATGCTCTAAAATGGGAAAAAAAAAAAAAAAATTCCCCCTTGTTAACTTTGAATTTTAACATGTAACTTTAAAAACTAAAGTTTGATAATTGGTAACTCATCATATGTATTATACTCGTACAAAATTAGACCCCATATTAGTAAATAAATATACATTACATAGTAGGTCTATTAAAGACCAAGTAAAAAAAATTAAAGTACCCAAAATAAAAAGAAACAAACATCCAAGTCGATTAACACTAAGAAAATATTTCAAAAAGTTTAAGTATTATATTCTAGCGAAAAAGAAAAAAGGAAAAAACGATAAGAAAACATAAATACATAAACCAACAAAGAGTTTAAAAAAACGATTATTTTCGCATCTTCAGTGTCCTTCTACGTTACTTGATTTGAGGTGCGTAAGGAAATAGAGGTCGAAAATTATGTGTGATCAAACAGTGTGGCCAAATTCTTCCACAGTACACTAGATGACAGGTATAATAGTATTACCAAACCTCCGGGCCTGGTCACACTGCCACTTTGGGCTTCTGGGCCCAGCTTCCGTCATAGGGCCGAAAACTAAACCCAATCCCTGCACGGTAACAGTGCCCAGACACAGCAATACGAACCGGACCTAACTATAGGAGCTACTTCCGTTCGCAAGGAAAAACACAGGCGTTCGTACACACGATTACGGCGCGACCCTTGCCCACAAGGACCCACGTCGACGAACCACTAACGAACAAAACGAAATATTAGGAATACCCTAATATTTCACCTCGGCTTATACATAATAAACAGATGATTTTCTCACTCTACATACAACTCACACTCTATCTCTACATGTATTACTTTACTTTCACGCTGGATCTAATCTGGGTCCGTCCCCACAGTAAAGGCTAACATATTTATACTATGATTGTCATGAAATCATCTCACATGTCTTGCACTATACAAGATTTGACACACAATATCAGTTCGTGGAGCCCTTCAATGAAGATTTGAGCCCTATTCTAGCACGACACATATTTGTTACTAACAAGTGGCGCCATCCGTGGACCCGAACACACCAACGTTTTATAAAATAACTCATACACATGAAACTCGCTAAGCAGCACACCAAATCGACCATGTCCACGTCCGCCACGTGCGGAACATATACCGGGGGACAGAAATGGCCCCAAGGTCCTCGAGGAGCCTACGTCGGACGAAGGTCCTAAGAAAACTAGGCGACAAAAACTACCACCAACTGTTGCCGCACATCCGCGAAAAAATGCAATTAATAAAAAGAGCAGCAAGATAAGTTCAACGCAGGTAAAGGCACGCCCACTCTACGATGATGAATCCGGAAGAAATCCAGGAAATCGCGAAGAGTCGCACTACTCCGAATCCAAGACGCCAACCGCCCGGACAGAGCCGAGAAGGAAGCATGGGAGTAAGCACTCCCGAAGCCCATCACCAATTGCCAGTGTCTTCAGAAGACTCAGACGAAACAGACCTCCTTCACCGGGGCCCAGGCCGCGGAAGGAGGGTGGTGTATTCAATAGGTTGGGGGGAAAACAAAGCGCATCCGCATGCTCTGACAGTCGCCACAGTTCCCACGCGAAGGGAACCGAAGTGCAACCAAGGAAGCATCATCACTGGGGCACATCGCCCCAAGGAAACAGCAGATACTCGGAGAGTGAAAACAGCCAGGGAGGTCACTGGAAATCCAAATCAAAGAGGCAACAGTCCAAACACCTATGAAGATGATCTCTCTTAGCCTTGGACGTGTGAGGAAAGAAACCCTTTCACACCTCGGATCCGACATTTCGATTTCCCAAGGACAAGGATGCCTAGCCACGTCAAGACATACGATGGAAGCGGGGATCCGGAAGACCACTTAAAGCTATTCCAGTCTGCTGCAAAAACAGAGAGGTGGGCAATGCCAACATGGTGCCATATGTTCAACTCAACGCTCACTGGAAATGCTAGGGTCTGGTTCGACAAGCTCCCAAAAGAATCCATTGACAGCTATGAAGATCTAAGAGCAGCATTCAGGGAAAATTATCTCCAGCAAACAAAAAACATTAAAGATCCGGTGGAAATACACCATATCAAGCAAAGAAATGGAGAATCCACAGAGGACTTTATGGAAAGATACAAAACAGAAGTCCTGGATGTGGAAGGAGCACCGGAATGTATGAAGATCTCCGGATTCATGCAGACTAACAGTGGATAACCCACCCTGAGTTGATAAAACGTTTATACGAGAAAATCCCGAGATCAATGGATGAAATGTATATATTCGGAAAAAAGCACCCGCGCCGTGGAGGCAACCAGAAGAAGGAAACAAGACCAAACTTACAAAAGGGGTTTTACAAAACAAGCAATGGTCGGTATCAGAAGCCCAGATAGGTTTCACCTCCTTAACGAAAACCCCGAAAGAAAATTATCGCTTTAGAAAAAGGAAAAACTTCAAGGCTACCAACACCATGTGTAACTCCTTTGGAACAAAGTAATCCAAACAAGATACGTGAATACGAACTGATACAGGGAGCATAGCACGGACAATGCATGCAGGTGAGGAGCAGACAGACAAATATTAAGTAGGTAAATTGTCCAATTTCATCAAAGAATTAAACAGAAAAAAAAAAATTGACAAGCAAGGACCCAAAAGAAGGGGGAAACGGCCGGAAAAGACAAGCCCCTATCCATCTTGATGATTCAACCATGGGAGAGGGTAGCCAAACAAAGGATCACCCAGAGTTTCTCTCCGGAGACAGTAATCTCTTTTCCGTCTTTAGGGGAGGAAGATGGAATGGAAGGACCAATGATCATCGAAGCTGAAATAGGAGGGCACTTCGTACATCGGATATACGTGGACGGAGGAGCATCCTCAGAAGTTCTATACGAACATTGCTTCATCAGGCTCCGACCAGAAATAAGAAGCCAGATGATCCCAGCTACCACATCACTCATAGGATTCAGTGGAGAAACCATTTGGTCGATAGGCCAGATATCTTTACTAGTAAAGATAGGCGACGAAGTGCATTCCATTTCCGCATGGATGAACTTCATGGTTATCAGGTCACCATCCCAACACAATGGAATAATAGGCAGAACGGGTATAAGAAAAATCTGTGTCGTACCATCCATGACACACGGAATGTTAAAATTCCCAGTAAAAGGAGGAACGGTGACGATACGAGATGCGGAAAAGTGCATTGGGTCATATCGCGCCCTGGGGCAGTGGGATGAACCTCAGCCGGAATATAAAAGCTATCACAAAAGCTATCTACCATTTATTGGGTCATAATAGAATATTTAGCAGCAAAGTTAGCCATTGGGAAGGATGAGCGAGGAAAAATGCAAACCTGAAAATTTGAAGAACCTTAAAAAAGAGGAAAACGAGATGCGGACGTATGATAAAGATGAAAAGCTTGAAGAAATCAACAATGGTAGAAAGTAAAGTTGTGGAAAAGGAAACATTAAAAATAGGAGGGGTATTTATACCCTCGGTGTATTTATATCTACCCACAGCCAGACGATGACACACGTAACCCACTCACACGATCAACGGTCAGGGTTCGCTTACGAAACAGTTAATAAAGCTGTAAATACGTCAAAATCAGTCAGAAGATAAAAGGACAACATCGGTCCACGTCACCTCAACGTCAACAACTTGATAAGGAAGCTTCGCGGAGAAGACACATGACCACAGAAGGCGGCAAATCATTAGCAATGAACCTAAAGTCTAGCACTGATCACCGCACGCGAGACATGGTCCGCAGGCAATATCATACTAGACTGGGCGGACTTGATGACGTTGAGGTATACAAACCTCCGGGGCTTGGGTCACACTAGCACTTGGAGCCCTCTGTCTGCGGCCTAGCATTAGCTTGTCATCGGGGCCGAAAACCAAACCCAATATCTGCACCTGGTAAGGCCCAGAACTCCAGCAAATCGGACACAACGGACACTAACTATAGGCTACTTCCGGTCCTGCGTGAAAACACCACGCAGGTACTTAAACTATTGTTACATACCGATTTTACTGCGGAACCCTTGCACCCCGAAATATAAGGCGACCCACTCCCTCCACCCCATATCCCACCCCCACCCACCCATAAACCTGATATCTGATTATAACCCCCCTATATAATTTATCACTTTAACTATTCCACTGAGTGAATCACTCGCCCCATCGATTGTTTCGAAACAACAACCCCCACACCCCTACGATACCATCCCCTTTAGAGATACCACACTTACACTAATTCTCCTTTCACCCTCCGCTTATAAACACCCACAGCTGGACCCCCTTATCACAGTCCTCCCCACGACACACCAAATATCTACAAACAGTCATGATTTTCCTCACTCTACATACACACACTTTCTATCTTTACATTGATTTACATACTTTCACACCGTTACGGAGTCTGCTCTAAATCCCCGAGTTCCCGCCCTCTGAATGCAGAACACTCCCGAGTCCATACTCCCCCACCGCCCTCCGCCATCCTCTCTCCGCACCCCCCACTCCCAATCCCCCCCCCCAACAACCACACCACCCACCCCGGCTTACTATACGGCATCTCCCCATCGGTTTATAATCATTGATCGGCTGCTGCGACACATCATCTCCACATTTCTTGCTCTAGGTACCCTAAGAATCTCGCGCGACACCACCCTACAAAATTCATCTTCGGCCAGCCGCCCGGAGAGTCTCATGTCATATAGCAACAAGATGCGGCTCATGTTGCCGCCCCACCCACGCAAGTTCACTCAAGCCTCTCAGACCCAATCTCGCCTCTACTCTTCGATGCAGACCACCACCTAGTCGACCTAGTGCCCGCGCATCCGTGGCGACGGAACACAACCACGTTTTCTAAAATACTCATCATGAGCACTCGCGAATAGCACACCTCGACCATTCCCATGTCTGCCGTGCGGAACACCGGGGGAAGAAGTGGCCCACAAGGTCTCGAGGAGCCTACGTCTGACGAGGTCCTAAGAGAACTGTGCGACAAAAACTACCACCAACTGTTGCCGCTCATCGCTGAAAAAATGCAAAAAGAAAAAGAGCATCAAGATAAGTTCAACGCAGTAAAGGCACGCCTACTCTACGATGATGAATCCGGAAGAAATCCAAGAAATCGCAAAGAGTCGCACTACTCCGAATCCAAGACGCCATACCGCCGGAACAGGCCCGTGAAGGAAGCAGGAGGTAAGACACCGTATAGCCCATCACCAATTGCCAGTGTCTTCAGAAGACTTAGACGAAATAGACCTCTTTCACTGGGGCCCAGGCCACGAAAGGAGGGTGGTGTATTTAATAGGTTGGGGGGAAACAAAGCGCATCCACATGCTTTGACAGTCGCCACAGTTCCCACGCGAAGGGAACCGAAGTGCAACCAAGGAAGCATCATCACAGGGGCACATCGCCCCGAGGAAACAGCAGATACTCGAAGAGTAAAGACAGCGAGGGAGGTCACTGGAAATCCAAATCAAAGAGGCACAAGTCAAACGCCTATGAAGATGATCTCTCTCAGCCTTGGACGTATGAGGAAAGAAACCCTTTCACACCTCGGATCCGACATTTTGATTTCCCAAGGACAAGGATGCCTAGCCACGTCAAGACATACGATGGAAGCGGGGATCCGGAAGACCACTTAAAGCTATTCCAGTCTGCTGCAAAAACAGAGAGGTGGGCAATGCCAACATGGTGCCATATGTTTAACTCAACGCTCATTGGAAATGCTAGGGTCTGGTTCGACAAGCCCCCAAAAGAATCCATTGATAGCTATGAAGATCTAAGAGCAGCATTCAGGGAAAATTATCTCCAGCAAACAAAACACATCAAAGATTCGGTGGAAATACACCATATCAAGCAAATAAATGGAGAATCCACGGAGAACTTTATGGAAAGATACAAAACAGAAGTCCTGGATATGGAAGGAGCATCGGAATGCATGAAGATCTCCGGATTCATGCACGGGATAACCCACCCTGAGTTGATAAAACGTTTATATGAGAAAATCCCAAGATCAATGGACGAAATGTACAGGGTGACTACGTCTTTTCTGCAAGGGGTAGTCGCCGCATTCAGTTATAGTCGGAAAAAAACACCCGCGCCGTGGAGGCAACCAGAAGAAAGAAACAAGCCAAACTTCAAAAAGGGTTTTAAAAACAAGCAAAGGTTGGATCGGAAGCCAGATAGGTTTTCACTTCTTACGAAAACCCCAAAAGAAATTTTCTCTTTAGAAAAAGGAAAATTCAAGGCTCCACCACCAATGGTAACTCCTGTGGAAAAAAGGGATCCAAACAAGTACTGTGAATTCCACCCGGATACAGGGCATAGCACGGACGAATGCATGCAGCTGAGGAAGCAGATAGACGAGATGATTAAGTCAGGTAAATTGTCGCAATTCATCAAAGAATTAAAACAGAATGACAAGCCAAAGACACAAAAGAAGGGGGAAACGGCCGGAAAAGACAAGCCCCTATCCATCTTGATGATTCAACCATGGGAGAGGGTAGCCAAACAAAGGATCACCCAGAGTTTCTCTCCGGAGACAGTAATCTCTTTTCCGTCTTTAGGGGAGGAAGATGGAACGGAAGGACCAATGATCATCGAAGCTGAAATAGGAGGGCACTTCGTACACGGAAATACGTGACGGAGGAGCATCCTCAGAAGATTCTATTACGAACATTCTTCGTCAGGCTCCGGCCAAAAATAAGAAGCCAGATGATCCCAGCTACCACATCACTCATAGGATTCTGTGGAGATACCATTTGGACGATAGGCTAGACTATCCCTATATTAAAGATAGGCGCGAAAGAGCATTCCATTCTAGGGTATAATAGAATATTGGTAGCAAAGTTATCCAAGTTGGGCCAATGAACGCTGAGGAGGAAATGTTGACAAACCTGAAAATTGAAAAACCTTAAAAAAGGAGACAAGAGGGAAACGAGGTATTTGCTCTGGGACGTCCCTTATGATAAAGATGAAAAGCTTGAAGAAATCAACAATGGTGGAAAGCGAAGTTGTAGAAAAGGAAACAGTAAAAATAGGAGGGGGAATTTATACCCTCGGTGTATTTATATCTACCCACACGCCAACGGATGACAACATTACCTCACTCACACGATCAACGGTTGGGGTTCGCTTACGAAACAGTTAATAAAGCTGTAAATACGTCAAAATCAGTCAGAAGATAAAAGGATAACATCGGTCCACGTCACCTCAACGTCACCAACTTGATAAGGAAGCTTTGCGGAGAAGACACATGACCACAGAAGGTGGAAAATCGTTAGCAATGAACCTAAAGTCTAGCCGACTGATACCGCACGAGAGACATGGTCCGCAAAGCAAGATTATATATATGGTGGTGACTTGATGGTATATTAGGTATAGACTAACCTCTCGGGCTTGGGTCACACTGCCTTTGGGCTTCTCGGGCCTGTTGTTAGCAGTCATGGGCCGTAACCAAATATCAGTGCAGGCACTGGGTATAACGGGCCCGGACAAAGCAAAAAGGACGCGGACTAACTATAGGCTACTTTCCGTCCGCGGAAAACACACGCGGTCCGTACACACGATTACTGCGGAAACTTTTGCCCGACAAGGGACCCCACATCGACACTAGCGAAACAAATCGAAATATTAGGTAAACCCTAATATTTCACTCGCTTATAAAAGGGACCCTCTAACACAATAAACAGTATGATTTTCTCACTCTACATACACACACTTTCTATCTCTACATGTTTACTTACTTTCATGCCAGAGAGTACTATAGTGGGGTCCGTGCTCAACGGTAAGGCTAAAGGATTTTTTTTGATTGTGTAGGTGGAAATTCATCTACCTTTCTTGCGCTATTTAGTACAAGATTTGACACTTAAATCATTCGGAGGTCTGGTTCAACGAAGGATTTGAGCCCTATTCTAAGCTCGACACTTATTTTGTACTAACAAGTGGCGCCATCCGTGGGACCGAAACGACCTCGTTTTTCTAAAATACTATCATGCACTCTAGCGAAACAGCACACCTCGCCATTCACAAGTCTGTCGTAGTGGAACACGGGGGAAGTAAGAAGAAGTGGCCACAAGGTTCGAGGAGCCTACGTCTGAGAGGTTCCTAAGAGACTGTTGCGACACAAAACTCACCACAACTGTTGACGCTCATCACCTATAAATGCAAAAAATAAGAGACAGCAAGAACGTTCAAGCTATTAAGGCACGCCTACTCTATGATGATGAATCCAGAAGAAATCCAAGAAATCGCGAAGAGTCCACTACTCCGAATCCAAGACGCCAACCGCCCGGACAGAGCCGAGAAGGAAGCATGGGAGTAAGCACTCTCGAAGCCCATAACCCATTGCCAGTGTCTTTAGAAGACTCAGACGAAATAGACCTCCTTCACCGGGGCCCAGGGCCAGAAAGGCAGGTTGGTGTATTAAAGGTTGGGGGGGAAACAAAGCGCATACGCATGCTCTGACAGTCCACTACAGTTTCCCCTGCGAAGGGGAAACCGAAGTGCAACCAAGGAAAGCATCATAACAGGGGGGGCCACATGCCCCGATGGAAACAGCAGATACTCGAAGAGTAAAGATAGCGAGGGAGGTCACTGGAAATCCAAATCAAAGAGGCACAAGTCAAACGCCTACGAAGATGATCTCTCTTAGCCTTGGACGTGTGAGGAAAGAAACCCTTTCACACCTCGTATCCGACATTTCGATTTCCCAAGGACAAGGATGCCTAGCCACGTCAAGACATACGATGGAAGCAGGGATCCGCGCAAGACCACTTCTTAAAGCTATTCCAGTCTGCTGCAAAAACAGAGAGGTGGGCAATGCCAACATGGTGCCATATGTTTAACTCAATGCTCATTGGAAATGCAAGGGTCTGGTTCGACAAGCCCCCAAAAGAATCCATTGACAGCTATGAAGATCTAAGAGCAGCATTCAGGGAAAATTATCTCCAGCAAACAAAACACATCAAAGATCCGGTGGAAATACACCATATCAAGCAAAGAAATGGAGAATCCACGGAGAACTTTATGGAAAGATACAAAACAGAAGTCTTGGATATGGAAGGAGCATCGGAATGCATGAAGATCTCCGGATTCATGCACGGGATAACCCACTCTAAGTTGATAAAACGTTTATATGAGAAAATCCCGAGATCAATGGACGAAATATAAAGGGTGACTACGTCTTTTCTGCAAGGGGAAGTCGCCGCATTCAGTTATAGTCGGAAAAAAACACCCCCGTTGTGAAGGCAACCAGAAGAAAGAAACAAGCTAAACTTCAAAAAGGGTTTCAAAAACAAGCAAAGGTCGGATCGGAAGCCAGATAGGTTTTCACTCCTTACAAAAACCCCGAAAGAAATTTTCTCTTTAGAAAAAGGAAAATTCAAGGCTCCACCACCGATGGTAACTCCTGTGGAAAAAAGGGATCCAAACAAGTATTGTGAATTCCACGCGGATACAGGGCATAGCATGGACGAATGCATGCAGCTGAGAAAGCAGATAAACAAGATGATTAAGTCAGGTAAATTGTCGTAATTCATCAAAGAATTAAAACAGAATGACAAGCCAAAGACACAAAAAAGGGGGAAACGGCCAGAAAAGACAAGCCCCTAGCCATCTTGATGATTCAACCGTGGGAGAGGGTAGCCAAACAAAGGATCACCCAGAGTTTCTCTCCGGAGACAGTAATCTCTTTTCCGTCTTTAGGGGAGGAAGATGGAACGGAAGGACCAATGATCATCGAAGCTGAAATAGGAGGGCACTTCGTACACCGGATATACGTAGATGGAGGAGCATCCTCAGAAGTTCTATACGAACATTGCTTTGTCAGTCTCCGACCAAAAATAAGAAGCCAGATGATCCCAGCTACCACATCACTCATAGGATTCAGTGGAGAAACCATTTGGCTGATAGGCTAGATATCCTTACTACTAAAGATAGGTGACGAAGAGCATTCCACTTCCGCATGGATGAACTTCATGGTTATCAGGTCATCATCCCAACACAATGGAATAATAGGCATAACAGGTATAAGAAAGATCCGTACCGTACCATCCACGGCACACAGAATGTTAAAATTCCCAGTCAAAGGAGGAACAGTGACAATACGTGATACGAAAAAGTACATTGTGTCATATCGCGCCCTGGGGTAGTAGGATGAACCTCAGCCAGAATATAAAAGCTATCACAAAAGCAATCTACCATTTCTTGGGTCATAATAGAATATTTAGCAGCAAAGTTAGCCATTGGGCGAGGAAAAGTGCAAACCTAAAAAATTGAAGAACCTTAAAAAAGAGGAAAACGAGATGCGGACGTATGATAAAGATGAAAAGCTTGAAGAAATCAACAATGGTGGAAAGCAAAGTTGTAGAAAAGGAAACAGTAAAAATAGGAGGGGGAATTTATACCCTCGGTGTATTTATATCTACCCACAGCCAAACGATGACACACGTAACCCACTCACACGATCAACGGTCGGGGTTCGCTTACGAAACAGTTAATAAAGCTGTAAATACGTCAAAATCAGTCAGAAGATAAAAGGATAACATCGGTCCACGTCACCTCAACGTCACCAACTTGATAAGGAAGCTTTGCGGAGAAGACACATGACCACGGAAGGTGGCAAATCGTTAGCAATGAACCTAAAGTCTAGCACTGATCACCGCACGCGAGACATGGTCCGCAGGCAATATTATACTATACTGGGGGGACTTGATGACGTATAGTAGGTATACCAAACCTCCGGGCTTGGGTCACACTGCCACTTAGGCTTCTGGGCCTAGCTTAGCAGTAATGGGCCAAAACCAAACCCAATCATGCACTGGTAACGGCCCGGACACAGCAAAACGGACGCGGACCTAACTATAGGCTACTTCCGTCCGCGGAAAACACACGCGTCCGTACACACGATTACTGTGGAACCTTGCCCGACAATGAACAGGATGATTTTCTTACTCTACATACACACACTTTCTCTCTCTACATGTTTACTTACTTTCACGTCGAAGTCTAATCGTGGGGTCCGTTTCCACGGTAAGGCTAACGGTTTTTATTTGATTGTGCAGGAAATCATCTCACCTCTCTTGCTCTAGTACAAGATTTGACACTCAAATCATTCGGAGGTCTGGTTCAACGAAGGATTTGAGCCCTATTCTAAGCTCGACACTTATTTTGTACTAACATACACTCTTACTTCCGGCAATATAGTACTTACAGTAAGAACCACTTTACTAATATTAAATCAAACAACCAAAATGGAAATAAAATGTTACCTTAAATTCTGTTGAGTTCCTTACAGTAGACCCCAACACAACTTGCTAACTATCTATAACCCATACAAACATGTTTTTATTTCTATCAGGTTATTAATAAGGAAGAAATGCCTAACCATCATTCTAAATACTTTGTTTTACCTTAAAAGATGGAAACGAAACCTTTATTGCCATGCTCGGCTCTCGAATAATGAATTTTCAAGTGAATTCGAAGAAGAATCCATGTTAAATCCCCCCCTTCAAGAAAAACACGCATCAATCACCACATAAATATTTTGCAAGCTGCTTGATGCACCATTTGTTTGCATGTAATATGATCTTGGCATGGAATTCGCTAGTGGATCGACTACATGGCCACCGTATCTAAACCAAAATTCCATTACGTGTTAGTATTCGTAAAGGAGTGTTTAGATATGCATTATAAATATGATTACGTGATTAAAAAATTAGAATCATCATATAATTAACTGCTATAATAAACCGGTGTACTCTTGTCAAATATCAATATTTGAGTGTATGGAATGTTTTATTTTCTAAAAAGTATATAACTGTGAAAAAAGAAATTAGTTGTTGGGTGAAATGAGAGCATAAATCTTAAATTAGGTTCACAAAAAAAATTAAGTAGTGATGAGCATATTGCCACTATTCAAAACACAATTACCAAGTAGGTTGTCACACTTAAATTTCTGTAAAACATACGGAGATTTGACATAATAAGCATTTGTAAATATCTAGCAGAAAATGAAGCAAAATTTTATCAAGTTTAACCCATACAAAAACCGACTTTGACTTGTTATCTCACCCGTTCAACTCACCTTAAATTTCGCCAGTAGCCACCTAATAGTAAATCGGACATGAGATAAAAAAAACCAGTAGCCAAATATGTCCAATTTTGATGTGTTACATCAAACCTGAATTTCTAGGTCTTTCTAGCTGTCCTACTCGAGCTTTAAGCTTTCAGGATCCTGATTTGAGTTTAAAAGTTGAAATGTATTTAGAATCAGCAACAATGTGTTCTGCAATTTCTCCAAACCACAAGGACCATTTTTGCACTTAACTATATATTATTTCTCTGTTTTTCTTTCTGCAAGGGATGAATTAGGTGATTTTAATGTAAGGTTTTTGAGAATAAATTAAAGGAATGAGAAATACCTTCAAGCGCCTAATCCAATTGATGGAAAAAGTTACTACTTTAAAGGAGTAGGAGAACCTGGAGGCTTCAAGCATTCATACGTACAAGAAGAAAATGAAACCAAATCATTAGTTATGATCTAATTTTGACCTGCTTACCTGACTAATGGATCTATTTGTGTTCTTTAATCTCACAGGGTCATAAAAATAGCTAAAAGGGTCGGAAACCATGGTTATCCAAAAAAAAGCTAAAAGGGTAACGCGTCAATGTGATGGTAGGTTAACTATTTCCTAAAATTATAATTCATAATTTAGTTTGTTTTTAATTAGTGTTTGTAATACTATTTCACGAATTAACTATGTATAAAAGAATAAAAATGTGTTTGATGGTCAAGCCGACACAACCCTTTAAAAGTGAACTATTTTTAACATGTTTGACCCATTACATCTGGTTCTACATAATTCAGAAATTTAGAGATATAAAATAGAATTCCACATACATTCAGTAAGTCGAGAGTGCTATTGGCTTCATTGTAGTGTGAGCTGAGTTGTTTTCTTGTGTAATAGCAATAGGGAGACCATTATCGACAAGGACGATTGATGGTGGTGATACTAATGGAGGACTTGGAGTTGGCAATGTAGAAGGCTTCAAAGTCTCATATCTCAGTATGTATATAGTAATTACTACATATTGAACACCAAGGATCAACATAGGGATAATTTAGGCATACTACGAACGGGGCCTTTTCTAAATTTCTTAATGATGTATTATTATCTATTAAAAAATAGTATTTTTTTGTCTTGAAGCGGGTCATGTTTTTAGTGTAACCGCTATACATAATGGTTAACTTGTAAAAAAAACTAATATGAAACGGGTCAAATGGGCCGAATTTGTCAAGCAGTTCAAAAGTAATCCAAGATATTTCCAAGGTTTTTGGACCAAAAAAAATAGTATGAAATCTGAGTTTAATATACTTAGGGGATGTTTGGTATGATGGAATGGAAAGCCAAAAAACGAAATAAGAATGATTTCTTTAGTTTGGTACTCAAAAGAATGAGAATGAAGAATTAAAATAGGATTCTGGAAACCAAATTCATTCTTTAAAAAAAGTGAAGAATTGTGAGAATCACCAAAATTAAACAAAAACTTTCATGGTTCCATTCAACTTGAAACTCAAAACAAATCATGTGCGTGGCACATGCTTCTCATTTTGGAGGAAAATCAAGAACCCTAACATATTTTTCACTCTAATTTCAAGTTTATCACCAAAAAATTTTTTGAACATTTTCAAATACGTTCATTTTCTTGACATGCGTTTCAGTTCAATATATTACTGCTTCAATCTTGTACTTGCGTCCATTGATATCAAGCAAAGACCAATCAAAATAAAAAAGGGATTAATGAAAACGTGATATAGAATAAAAAAACTCCGGTCCATTCCATTCCATGCAGTTAAGAAAATCATATAAGCTAATGAAAACGTGATATTAAAAGACAGAAACGTGATATTGATCAAGTAAAATATGGACTTGAACAAAATCGTATAAAACAAAGAAAACATTGTAATGTTATTTTTCCATTTCATGTAATTTCATTTTGAGTTAAGTACATTTTTGGTCTTTGTGGTTTGGTGCGTTTTTTACTTTTGGTCCAAAATTCAAAAAATGTTTGGTTTTGATCCAAAAAACATAGTTTCGTTCCACTTTTAGTCCAAAAGATATAGTTTCGTTACACTTTTGGTCCAAAAGACATAGTTTCGTTCCAGTTTTAGTCCAAAATTTTTAGTCCAAATTTACGGAATTGGACTAAAAGTGAAACGAAACTATGTTTTTGGACCAAAACCAAACCTTTTTTGAATTTTGGACCAAAAGTGAAAACACACCAAACCACAAGGACCAAAAATGTACTTAACTCTTTCATTTTTCTGTTTGTTCCAAACAAAAGAATCAATTTATGTCTTGTTTTCCAACGCTCATTCTTTGTTTATATCAAACATTGGAATACATTTGCTTTCGATTTAATCATTCTCTTTTTCACTCATTCCATTCTCAAGTTTGTTTCCATTCTATATCATTCACTCGTATTTCATTTTAACTTATTCACACACAGGCTATTAAATGCTTGTTGTAATCAGGTTAGCTCGGAATGATAAGGAATGCTCTCTTCATAACATATTTACTCAAAATTATCGAGTACATGACAATATGTCGGCCAAAAGTTTCTGCTGCCTTCTCAAGCTCATGTTATCATCATGCAATTATAGAGTTGGTTTCTAGTACAGGTGACAATCTCCACCCATTTACTTATAAAATTTACTTATAAATGGGCCCATTTGGGTTGTGGCAAATGACGCAATTAACTTGGCTTAATTTATTCAAATTTAATAAAAAATATTTAGTAGTGGATTCTTATTATTTGGGGTAGTCTATAAATAACGTTTACCAAAATTTTTCACAGGCTTGAGCAGACCGAGTTCAAGATTAGTGAAAAAGTAATTTAGATGGACAAATATGGTACATTATATTGTAAAAACATATGTATTTTAGTGTCGTTTGATTGTGGCACTTCCAACATTCTGTAGGATCTTCTTGTCATATAGTTTTATAATTACCATTTGCGTTCTACACGCGTAAGAACGGAAGAGCGTTATTATTCTTAAAATTTTATTTAGATTTGGGTTTGTATTCCTCTTTGTACTTGGTAGGCCCTTTACATATAAGTATGGTGGTTAAAGTTACAATGTAAAGATTACATTGCGGTAGCTGGTGTGTGGGAGTAGAATAAACTATTAATGAACTTGGAAACAGCCAAATAGTTAGGCCTAGCTGGTTAGGAAGTCGTTTCCATGCGTGCCCGCGATTTATAGATATTTGCCTAAACTTCAAATTCTCTACCATGAACTTCACACTTAGCTATCGTTTGGTGGACTTTTGGAGTCATGGAGGGGGGATCGCATATAAAAAATGTCTCAGGAATTAGGTCGGCGACCTCGAAGTCTTTAGCATAGATCTTCATCAGGTTTTCGCGCAACTCGGTGGTCCCAGGGATCATTTAACATCACACTTGGGACCATGCATAGTATCAGAATGCTGTGAATCCATAGGGAAATCCCAACTGTAAAATCTAGCACTTAGTACGTTTTGAGTTGAAGCTTGGTCCCTGAGGAAAAAGAACTCATTCGAATGCAACAAAGCATGTATATCTTCTTGCAGCAAACAAAAGGGCAATGCCACTGAGTCGGGGCTCTATACTGAGCTCCGCTCTAACCTCGTTGTTGTACTTTTCACTGTTTCTAGATCTCGTACCTGAACTTGAAATATTGTGGCGTCCGTGGTGCTGTGATAACTAAATAAAAGCGGTGGTTGAAAGACATCTCATGCGCCAGTTGTTTTTCCCTTGTAAATGCTGCAGGCAGAGATATTACAAAGAATATAAGGGGCCAAATGCGAAAAACACAGGATTTTTTACGCGATATAGCAGCAATTACCAAAGAAGAATCACAACGGTAACCAATCATTCCTACACTAATCACCAGCAACGAACAATAATTTTTTTATGGTAGAAGAAGTTTCGTCGATAGATATAATATTAGAGGAAATTAACAGGAAGATTCAGACATCTTTTACAAATATAACAAACGATGCACAAAGATGATACCAGTATAAAAATTGTCCTAACTAACACAGCACAAAGAGTGTTGCCTTTCTAAAAAAACACAGCACAAAGAGTACTCACATACAGAGCACTTGTCATGTAAAGCAGACTCATAAACAGTTTCTACTAATAAAACAATATGGCATAAAATAAATTAACACCTGCATTAGCGTGCATCCTAACTACAAACATCAAAAATAATACTAAATATATACAGTATCTTGTTTACTATGATCACTCGGTAATAAAAAATTATTGACTATAATTTAACCATTTGGACAATTTATTTTATTTAGTACTAAATAATGTAACAATAAAACACTAAAAAATCATCCCAGCTATCACATGGTGTTCAAATGCATATTGAACATATTAAGTTGAAAAGGACCTACCCAAAAAGTAGGCAATTCACACAGCCTCCTCCATGGAACATATGTGGTGTCAAAATATACTAGGACAACCGTTTTGTATCTTGGTCGAAGGTGAGGTATAATGTCAGGGATAGTTGGGGGGCCGACCTTGTAATGACAATATGTTTAGGTGGGTGTCTTTAAATTGGACTTTGTAGGTAATTCTAATCAATAGGTAGTAAAGGATATAAATGTTAGATTTGTGTTTTGTAGATAAGTTTGGAGTCAATTTCAATGGAGATGTTAGACCCTTTTGTCCTGACTATGTTTACTTTTTAAACCGGATCTGTTCATCTTAACATGGGGAACATACGTTGTACAACACCTTTGTTACATATACCCAAACTGGTGGTGGTTGGACTCTTTTTTCCTTACCATTATCCTCTGAATATTTCAAAAATGCAGCTTTGAAAGGTGATTCATTTTGCGAATGGTGTTACAAATTGTCTTATGCATGATTCAACCCTAGATGGGAGGAGGTGGCAAATGGTGTAGAGTCGGCAAATGGGCGTAAAACTAAAGTATAAGTTTAAGTTCAAAACAACATTTTTATAAAATAACAAATAAGAACATCTATAATCTTCTCTTGCATAGTAGGCAATTTGAACACATTTACTCGTGATTTGGTAAGCGTTGGTTGAGTTTTTATCTCCATGAGATCTACATTGGTAAACTGAAATTATAACTAAATTGCAATTGGCCTAATGTGACGTAAGTGTATGCTTTATGGATACAGTTTAATAAATTCGAAGTAACTCATAGTAAAAAACCCATTTTTGACCATATAATTCAAGCTAGTTTCAACACCAGATAGAGAGTTCAGGTAGCTAAACCTTGTGAGGGTAAATTGTTTGTGCATTTAGGTGATGTGTTGTTCGGTTAGGAAAGACCTCCTAAAAAAAATCTTGTACCCCTCCTTTTTTCTTGACTGTCATTGGGCGTCCGACTATGAGCATTGATTGACATATATTTAAGTCTTCTAATGCTATGTCAAATATTCTACTTAACATCAATGAAACAAAATATTTAAAAATGCAATTTGTTGGTAATTATTACCATGTAAAAAATGGTATTTTTTCCCGTGAAATAGTGATGAACGTTAGAATAGTAAAGGTTTAAATTTTTACGACATGCAAACGGACCGTACGATTAAAGGACTTGAAATTTAAGTTCGGAGCGGTTGATTACTTGTTAGCTTTGTTATATTGTTTTTCTTGTGGTCATCTATTAGATGTAATTTTTAAACAAACAGATCATAGTAAAAAGGGATGGGGGGCTTCCATTCACTTGGTCTCAATTTATTTAAGTCATAAAGTAGAGTAGTCAGATCAGATATTGGACAAAATTTAGACGAAGAGAATCAGGTGTATTATAATTAGTATTATATCCTATTTTTAATGTCTTTGCTTGCAAATATGTCCCCCATCTATTCGTTATTAGGTAGTCCCTGCACAACTCACTTTGCATTCAAAGCTTAGAAATCAAAAACGATATAGTTACTTAGGATTTATAATTTTAATAGATATTACGAATTAAATTAGTGATTAATGAAACTCACTGTTATTTAAAATATTATATGATCATTTATTGCATATATAGATACATGTGCTTACTTCGATAATACTAACACAATGGTCAGAATACGCGACTTATCTTTTGTCACACTTATTTCATACGGATACACAGAAGCTTATTATCGAGTATGAGAATTTGATTCCCTGACATATATCATTGTAAATGAAAGCAACTTCTACACTACCCGGTGAGAACCTGTTGTTATTCTTAACCTAGTTCTTTATGGCCTTTCGCTATGCTTGTTGGACTGCACGGGGACTCCAACAAATTTTCAAATAGAGGAAAATCATTAATAATCATTACTACTGGTTAGGATTTGTGCGTGAATAAAACTAAATAGCTTCAAACCTATGTATTCTCCACCCAATACATCCATGAGCAATTCCGATGCTCTTTTTAGGGAATACGCATCCTAAATTTACTAATGTACTACTGAATTATTATAGTGTGAGATCCAAAAACTACTTTTCTTTGTCTTCGAAAACCATAAGTAACCTATACCAAACTAAAAAGGTACATCGGCACCTAATAAGACTTGAAAACATAGTGCATCAAGCTCACCTGTATTAAACAAACACTGCTACATCACAGGCAGCTAATGATAAATCAGAATAGGTGTAAACTCATTCTCGACAATAATGATAATTCAGAGCTGCTTAGAAATAGAATTTAATGAGACACATAAACATATTAATACTGTAAAAATGAAACATTCAGAATAGGTAAACTCATTCTCGACAAATAGATTTACATAGCTAACATAACAGGACATATCTTAATACTTTAAATTGTTCGCTTCAGGATCAAAATTATTCATAACTAGAGCGGCCTCATGTGTTTTACGCACTTCAGCATCTGACATTTCATGTATATTTTATCTCCACATAAAAAAGCTTATTGAAGTTTGCAAGTTGGCTAAGAAAATGAGCCAACTGGTTAAGTCTGTAATGTGTTTGAATTTGTTGGATTTCATCTAAGTTGAGAGAACTTAAAGATATATATATGCATTAAAAAGGAGGTTGTTGCGTTAGCTTTATTTGTATGTGTGTATCAGAAGCTTTTTCAATTGGGTTTTATCAGCTTGTATTCATCGTGCAATAAGCTCATAAAAGGTAGAAAAAAAGGTGATTCTTATATGCTCAGATATCCCTCAATGCTTATGATTTTTTTTAGCAGTTCTAGATTTAACGGAATGGTGGAATTTGAGTAAAATGGGACAAAGTAAAACGAGAGTTTACAGTTTTTTACCCTATAAATCTATCATTATTAAGCCTATGGGAACATGAGGAATGAGTTTTACGGTAAGTAATTATTAATGAACGGGACGTCTTGGAATATTGGTAGAGATTGAATCTTTGGAATTATCACATTAAGATTTACTTAGGAGGCGCACCAGAGATCTTCACGTAGGTGTTTAAGAGGTGAGGAAATCATTTAGAGCCTTTGTTTATATATAATAAGTAAGCCGAGTTAGTGGTCGATTACCAATACGTATGTATACTTATACAATTAAGTACTGGTGTGCACTAGCAGAATTTCCGTCGGATATATAATTTGACAAAGAACAATTAAGGGTGATTTGGATAGGGTTATTTTAGTAAAGTGTCAAACGAATACATTTTAGCATTTTTGAAATACAACCATCTATTTTTACAGCTATTTTGGAATAGAATTTAATGAGACACATAAAAATATTAATACTGTAAAAATGAAACATTCAGAATAGGTAAACTCATTCTCGACAAATAAATTTACATATCTAACATAAAGAAATACCTTTAAAAATCAAAAGGATTAGCAGAGGTTCCCCAATGATTCTCAGCACCTTCAACAACAGCTGTTATGGCTTTTGCCTTTTCATAAGCTCTCTCCATTCTTGTAATTACATCGTATAAAAAATTATATGTCAAGAACAACCACAACATCTTCATCTTCGACAACAGGCAAGTATCTGAATTTACCTGCAAGACAGATTATTTTAGCTAAATTTGAGAAGGAAAAATTTGGGTTGCAAATGTCATTGTGTTCTCGCAATACATACAAACCTGGCACCACTTTTTAAAATGCTTCAACACCATGAGTATCTAAAGTTACTAAAACGGGGTTCTTTGTCATTACTGCTGAGATAGGATTGTTCTCAATATCAAGCTCACAAGCAACAACTCTTGTTGTGGTATCCTTCAATTATGCAAATCGACATTTCAACCTGAGTTGCTTACTTAGTTACTTTATGGGTCAAAAAAGCCAGAAACAAAAAAATATAACAAACCTGGTGAGTCAATATGCCACATAGTAATCTCTTTGAGCCTGTGAGCAAAAGAACATCAACTTTCCGAGCATCTACCCGACGACAGGATTCATTAATCGTTTTAAATTCAGGTAACGCGCGTGAACATACAGTTAACAAAAAAAATCCAGAAACTAAATCACCAATTTCAGAATTTTAGAACTTTTTAAATTTTTTATTTCAAGTAGACATTTCATCAAACACTTCATATGTGTAAATTACAAAAATTTTCTGGAACAAATAGACCATAATGATTGTTTTCTTAAAAACATGGAGATCAACCACAAAATTATTATGTTTGTTTTATAAATAAATCAACTGATAGTTTATTCAGCAAATTAACAAATAGATGACAGAATCACAGACAATTAACAAAACAAAACCCTAAAACTTAATCTTTGATCACTTGATTCAATAAAACAATCTTAAAAATTACTAATGGTAATTTGACTATGGCTGCTCCTAAATGAGAAGTGAATTCGATTAACCTCTTGTTAAAAGCAGTTTAGGATTTGAGAGTGGTTGGAAGCGGTTACCGTATAAGAAAAAGGCTATGTGTTTTGTTAATTTCTTTGAATGAAGTTGTGGTAGGGACAGGTGAGATATTAACGGAGGAGTAGGCACATCAAAAAAAGAATGAGTGTTTTGTTTAAAATTGTGACACGTGTATACTTATTATCCTGTATTAATGTAGGAATAGAATAGATAGATAGACAGGTACGTACAAACGAATGCAAAGCACTACCATATTAAATTATTTAGAATCACTGTTTCTTTTAAGAGGTTTAGGTTGAATGTAATCTGCTATTCCTTTGTTTCAATGTACTTTAGTCATGGTATGCAAAATATGAACATACTTTTCTACGGGTCAGAATGGATCAAAAGTGACTAAATTTAGAATATTATGAGTTTTTGATACAAACTTCTTAATTCTAAAGTTTTTATTGTAAATATAAACTAAAAAGCTGTAATTTTTTTCAAAGGTATAGTGCAACTTCAGACTTCAATTAATCTCGGTGGGCCAAAAGAATCAGACTATGAAAACTAAAGGTATTGAAAACCCGACAATGGAAGTGATGATTCGGTGATTGTTAATGAGAAGGACACGACCATAGACAAAAAGGAGGAAGTGAGAAGCTAGTAATCCAAGCTAATGTTGAAAGATATAAAAGAAGTCACTTATCATTTTTGCTCATACTAGCATGGTTTTGGGTATGTTGTTGCACTTCCGCTGCATATGTTTATTGTTTATTAAAACAGATTTACATACCTGTTAGTTATGAGCCCTTATTGTTTAGATAGTATAGTAGGATTATGGCTTATTTGAGTTTAGGCTTATGCTTTATAAGCTCACTTTTTGTGGCTTATTTTGAAACTTTTTGGCTTATATAAAATCATCATGTCATAATCAACTTATATAAGAAGAGAAGTTTCAAAATCAGCCACAAAAATTGGACTTATGGAACAAACGCCCAAAACCAAATAAGCCGTAAGCCGACTATATAAGCCAAAACAAACACCCCCTTACTGTTTAGATAGCCGGCTTACGGCTTATTTGGTTTTGGGCGTATGTTTCATAAGTCTACTTTTTGTGGTTGATTTTGAAACTTCTCGGCTTATAACAACTATAAGTGTGACTTATTTGCTGTGTGGAAATGATATGCGGTCATTTCACAAAAAGAAACGTAAACAAACCTGCATATCATGCCGACATCAAAGAGAGGTGTGGGCATGTACCAACTATAATCACCGTGGTAAAAAAACAATGTTGTTTTGTATGTTTTATATAATTATGACACCACATAAGTACAGGCCATGATGATTGTTTAATGTTTATTGTGCGGCTAATACACACCCGTATTTTGGCTTAGCAGTTACACCGAGAGTGTGACTGCAGCCATATCGGGTGGTTGGTTTCGCCGCGTATATGTAAATCTGAGCCTGTGGTCGCTTAAAACAACGGATTGACTTACTTTTGATACAAAAGTTGCCCTAAACGGACACATTGTATTTCTGAATTGACCAGGTAACCTATTTTAAACCAAAACTTACCTAAACTCACCCATCTCTGGAACTCATCATTGCTTAATATGCTTCTTTGTATTTATTTGGAATAAAGCCCATAAAGGAGTGATTTTCATCATATAAAGTGCACATACTCTCAGGTAAAATTATGTGTGATTAAAGATATGAATCTGATAAGATTTGCTATTGCCTGCTACTGTGTTTATATAAACACTTAGATTCAAGTACTTAGGATAAAAATTAAAATTTGCTTTAAGTGAAATACAAAATATAATTACTTAGTATAATGCAACTGTGGAATTATTTCTTTTTTGGTTTATGTATGTTAAAAGTGAGATGGATTAGATTGGTACTAAAGTTGTTAAGTTATCGATGAATAATAATTTACATGCCCAACAATGATAGCGGGTCAAAAAGATAACTTTTTAATAAAAAGGAGCCTATTTTAAAAGGTAATACGAACATAGTGGTAGGATTGAGATGTGCGCTTTTGGATTATGTATATAATACTCCCTACTATGAAACTTCCGTTGTAGTGTCTACTTCTAATTGGACATTTGTTATGGATTTAGGATGATGGTGGTGATGAGGCACCCGATATACGTCATTGGAAAAGGAAGGTATCTGCAAGTATGCTTTTGAGCTCATATTTGCATTTGATGCAGTCATTTCCAATGGGCACAAGGAGGACGTAATTGTTGTTCAGGTAAAACAATACTGTAAAATGGAGAGTCATGAGGAAAGATTACACAAAGCCGCATTACAAAGAAAAATTGTTGAGAACAAAAAAGCTATGCAGCTTAAAGCTCTTGAGATCGAGAAAAATTAACTTATATATTATTTTGGAAATGCTTACAATATAAGATTTGTGTATATTAATTTGTATCATACTTTGTTGATTTACTTATTCAAGTATGCGTGATTTTTACACCTGGAATAATGGTCGGGTTCCATTTCGTTTCAGAAATAATAATGTATATAGACCTAGCAGCAAAGGATCAAGACAGTGGAAAAAATATTGTCGGAGATGAAGCAAGAGCCAAGCCAGGAAACTGTGCTCATGGAATGCGTTTAGATTAGTTTTTGCTAATTTTCAATTGTGAAGTTTTATAGACAAACACCCCGCAGCAAAGCGCGGGTGTAAAACCTTGTTATAATTATAATTCGATATTGTCTATCTTATGTTTGACTTTTGTTATTTGGAAAGGGTGAACGGTTCATGAAAAAAAATGATTAGAAGTTTAGAACATTCAATCTTTTGAGTTGGCAAACACATCGAAAAAGCCACTTTTGGACATTAATGAAATAAAAAATGTTTCTCCGAGATTATGATGTTTTTAGGTGTTCTTTGGTTGACGTTGGTTTAAGTTTTGTCATATATTTTTATTTTTCAGGTGTTGTGTGCTGGCTTTTTTACGTATTTGCTTCTTTAGGTGTAATCGTGTTTAGTTTATGGTTTTCAAGTATTATGGTTTGTTTGTTTAAATTTACCTGGGTTTTCGACTCGATATTACGAGCTGGCTAACTTTTGGATAGCCTGGAGTCGGCGTAGGTGACCCCCGTGATATGCAACAAATCACGGGGGTCACCTGATATGCAACAAATCACGTGATTTGTTGCGGAAATTTTTCAAGAGTTTGTAATTTTATTCTCTATTCTCTAACGTCTTTGCTAGTTTAATTCTGTTTTAATATACTTGTCAGTTCAAAAAAATGACAACTCTTTTGTTATCCTATTCTATATCCATTTCACAAATCACATAAACTAGAAATGTGGAGAGAGAATTAGAGAATTCTAGAGAGAGAAAGAAGTGGAGGATTGTTATTTTACTAAGGAGAATGAAATGAGAAACAATCAACCCTATTTCTATGGATGGAAAGGGGTATATATACTACTCCTAAGACATGTAGGCGTCTAGGGTTAGTAATCATGGGTCGGGCTCGGCTTTGGTTGGGCTTATGGCCCGAAATGCTTACAATATTAGATTACACGATGAGCCTATGATCCCGACTAGCCTATTACATTAGTTACAATGTTCCATAATCATAAAGACCCGACTAAACCTATAATGACTTGTACTTCCTTTGTTTGACTCAATATTTTGAGGCCAACAACTTCTCTAGTGGCTTTGTATATGTTATGAAGCGCACTTGTGCATGTTAGCATGTATGATCATAAGGCCTTTGGTTTTATTGAGAAGGTTTTTAGATAAAGAAGATTGATAAATTTTTGTTTGAGCTATTGATTCATATTTTTTGATTTGATTTACAAGTATACATCAATTAATAGTGAATCGAATCTATAAATCACAAATTTGATTCACAAATCTTTGTAAAAATCGAGTTATGGTAATGATTCATTAAATTTGTACATATGATTCGCAAGGGTACTTATATCGCAAAATCATGAAATTTTTAACATTGATTCAAATTCTTTTTACACAGTTTAGATTAAGTTCACATTAAAATGAGTTCTACACTTGAAAAACTTGAAATCAAATTAAAGATCTATCGTTTTTGAAAATCATTCTCAATTGAGAAGGATTTAATCATTCTCAATGGATCCAAATTCTGATCATAAGAAAGTTAAAGGCACATTAATAAAATGTTGAACTTTGTTAGGGGCATAAAGCTGAATAATATCTATCTTACAAAGCTTTCTATTTTACACGAGGCCGAAACATAAGAAGTGAGTATAAGCAAAAGGGAACATGATTTAGAGTAAATTTCAAACTTCGTCCTTGCGGTGTACACACAGTAACATATTTCGTCTCTTTTTTAAAGTAAGTACAACAGGCGTCTCTGTGATTGTCGATTCTTGCATGTTTCGTCCTTTTGAGGTATGGTCGGTATAATTAACGAAAGTTGAAAAAATTGACAAAAGGGCGAAACTTGCAAAATTTGACAACAACAAGGACGCCTGTTGTATTTATTGTTGAAAAAGGGACGAAATATGCTACCATGTGTAAATTAAAGTTTAAAATTTACTCTATGATTTATCTAGTCCATATTTTTTGGATAATTCAGTCATCGCAACTCTTAAATAAGTAATTTTCTTCTATGAGGTACAGAAAATATTACCTTTACCCGTCATCATCTTGTAGTATTTTTCCCTGAATTCATCCATGAAAACCATTCACCTTCAATTCCCTCAGCTCCCAGTCTCGACATCTTGTGTTCCACTTCTTTTTACTAAGGCTTGTTTTACATAACATCGTCTAATCTTTCTATATATTACTTGAAAAGACTACAAAGTTATAACACAGGATTAAGTTTACCTAATAGCAGCGAAGTTTTAATAGATGTCAACTTGTTATCGTACCTGAACCTCAAAAAATACCAACATCACCTACGTACTTAGTCAATTTTGTGTCGATATCAAGAAACAAAAAGTTTCCATCTAAAGAATTTACACATTTGCCACTTGTACATAGTCATGTCCATGTCTTTTTCTACGTACTTAGTCAATTATGTGCAGGAAAAGACAAAACTAAAGGAAATGAAGTCGCAGGAAAATGATAATTATTTAATGAAAAAAAATCCCATTTCACATCAGCTAAAGAATAAAAACAAAAAGGCGAATGGGTGCTACTATTGGTACCCCCTGGCCCGCTAAAAAGTACTAAAAAGGTACAAAGATTCCTTTTGTACCCCCCTTTTTACAGTGCAACGCAGTTTTTTATCAGTTTCTGTTGCGTAATTTTTAACAGTTTCATACTTTTGACCTGTTAAACTTTATATTTTTCGTCCGTTTTTTCCGTGTCACAGTTTTATAACATATATAAAATTATAAAAATAAAAAAAAAATCAAAAAATATGGGGGGGGGTACAAATGGTTTTTTAGGGGGGTATTTATATCATGAGCCAAGGCGAATATGCTAAGTTTACCAGCATACGTACGGTGTGTCATGACACGTCAACGTATGATACCGAAACGATACTAGATCTGTAGGGTACATTGGTACTTTTCAAAGTTCATATATAATAAGGGTCTGCGGGTTCAGACACCACTGTTTTAGGTTCTACACACCATCAAACTATCGGTAATTGTGTTTCTTATTTGATAGCTTTGAAAACAAATAAAAAGCAGTGAAAAAAACCAGGTAGCAAGAAAAGTAATAATTTTTGTCATACCTTGTCTTCAATTCTTTTTATCTTGTGCCTTTGTTTCCAAAATAACTACTCCACTAGTAAGCTATAACCAATATCCGGCCATCTTACATGCATTTCCGGCCAAACCAAAAATGATTTTTTTCATTCTAACACAAATCTGAACTCATACATACTAAAAACGCAGATCTAAATAACGGCGGAGATGGTGGTTTGGGAAAAAAGGAACGACGACAGTGTTTGTATAAGCATAAGTGGCAGTGGTGATGTTTGAACGGAGGTGCCAACCGTGCTACCAACATGCACCACCAATGGCGCTACCTCCGCCAAACATAAACCGCCAGTCCGCCACCAACAACCCGCCGCAGCCTCCGACCACCGCTGCCTTCTCAGATCTGGAAACAACCTTCTCTTAATTATGTTATTAAATGTTTTCATTTTGGTCCTAATACATGATATCATCAAAGCTGAAATAGTCACTTGATATGTGAAGGTAGCTTCAACGAATATATATAATATATAGCACAAACCCATATCATAATTTCAATGTTGTAACCTCTTTCACAAGAAGCCAGTGTGACATTTAGCATACATGATTTGGTAGCGGGATGATGGTGATATTAGATGTGAGAGAGAAAATTTGTGTGTGAGAGAGAAAGTTATGGTATTATTGCAATAACTTTTTTATTTTGTTTAAAAGAGGAAATAACTTTATCAGCTTTTGTTTTATTTTTTAAAGTGTTAGATTTTTTTAAAGTTACATCAAATCATCAAAAACATAAATAATAAATGATGGTGTTTGATGGTGTGGGAAACACATGACCCAATAATAATGAGATATCTATTTAAAATTTGTTACTGCTAGCATACAGACTTAACTCGTAGTCTTTTCTAACATTTTATTCATTTGTAGCTGCAAATGGATTTTTAAAGTCTTACAAAGAGTAAATGTAGTAATAGAGATGGAATATCCTAAGGTACTTGGTGATTAGTGAATTTTATGTGATCTAGTTCTAGTTGCAAAAGTGTGTTCTAATGTATTTTCATTTAGCAAGTATATGCGATTGAATATAGAAGCTTATTTATTTTTGCTTTGCAGTTTTAAGAGGTGTTTGGGTTATGCCCTTCTCCCCTTAAAAATTGCTTATATTATATACATATTATGTTTAGAGTAATATATATTAACCGTTAAAAAAAACCTATATTCATTAAACACCTTTATGTAACTACATACTAAAACTTTAGCTATTTACATATATATTACCTTTCATCAAAGCTTACAAAACAAGACATAATAATTCATTGTATTCAAGGAGTAGTCAAAACATGCAATATTGCATCCAGTTTTAGTTTTAGCAACAAATTATATATAATCAAGGTTATAAATAGCGTGAGGTGTGGTGTGGCGGCATGACCAAATCTCACGCCTTAGCGGCTATGGCGTAGCCTTTGCATTTTTAAGGTGTGGCTTAAGGCGGCCCAAAATATGAAAATAGTTATATATTTATATCATATTTCATATATATTGAGTTTACATAAAACGTTATACATATGAATAAAGTTAACAAACTATCCTTACATGTAATATTCTTCATTTTGAAAATAAATAAAAATTATCGGAGTTGAAT
>BQNB010019396.1:0-13239 GCA_026074375.1 Tanacetum coccineum | reverse complement strand
AATAACAATACTAGGTATCCATAAATACTAGATAGAAGGGAAACTTACTATCTCTATAACTCAACTTAACATATCCTCCAATTAAGGTAAGAGAATAATTCTTTATCCATACCACCATCCTTATCATGAATACACATTTCAATAAAAAAATAAACAAATTACACTACTATCTTACAACCAAACACAAATAAATGCAATCATGGTCACAAGTCTACGTGTGTGATGCCTTTATAATTATGTTGGCCACCATAATTATAAGTGCCTCCTTTCACAAGTGTACTTACTTCCAAGATTACCCATTTCAATCATAATCCACACATAAGCACATATTTCACATTGCACATCTTAAACCACTCAAACTTAACACATAAAAGATGCTCTATCAAATAACTACTTACTTATATCAAATTGAAATCGAAACGACATAATGGAACGAAAGTCTCGCAACGACTTCCAAAATACGAAATATTTGAAAGAAATAATCAATAACAACATGATTAGGTAAAGGACGGGATAAAATTATGCTGGGCCTCACTTGGGTTTAACTTTGTCTCCGTAAGAATCACCCAACTCTGCGAGTCCAGCCCTATTACGCACATCCGACAAACGATCAACTATCCTATCTCCATCGGTTCCACAAGAGGCTCCTTGTAACGCTTAAGTCCAGTTGGGAAAATGGTTCCCCAACAGGACTTCTTACGGGTGGGGGAAAACATAACTAAAATACTAAGAAAGTAATACATATCATATCAGATAGTGGTAGGCAAAATAACTAAAATGACAACTTAGCAAAATATAAATATATAAGCTATGCAAAAATAGAGGGGAAGCATAGCAGTTATAGCATTAAACACTTAAGCCCTAAATACATCTACATAAAGGACCCCTAGGTTATAGTCCAGGCTCAACTACATACTTCTCTATAACCAAAGGCTCTGATACCAATCTGTCACACCCCGCCAAGACGGAAATGCGAGGCGTAACGAGAAAGGATATCATCACAACACAATGGCGTATATACAGAGAATTCTATATGAAATAAATAAGTAAAGCATAGACACAAAGTGTCATAACAATACCCATAAAACTAACCAAAATCCAAAAGGCGTCTTTATTGATGAAACAAAAGTTCTCTCCAATAGAAAGACATGCAACAATTATCCATAATCCAAACAATGCAAAATTCAAGACAATAAACTCCATGACATCCTACGGTGGTCTCTTCGAGCCACTTCGCTCTATCTTAGCACCATTAAGCTCACCTGAAAATGATGATTAAAACGTCAACGTAAAGTTGAGCGAGAATCATAGGTTTACGACATACAACATTATCCCAAAATAAACTTTCAATTGGCTGTTGCAATTACCAAAACAATTCATGACACCAATTAACCACAACGGGACAGAACGTGCCCACGATCTACAATCATATCAACTACATATGTGCGCTACATGGCCTCATATTAGCTCACGCAGTCTTACCAACCAGTCACGGCTCGTTTTGCATATTGGGATCCACAATACCAAACATATCATATCGCAACACAACGGGATGGAACGTGCCCACGATCCAATACACATAACTACAACAAGCTTAAAAACATTTTAACATGACAACAAGCATCATTCTCACCTCAAAATAACATGAGAAAAAGGGTATATGAAACTCACATTTGCTTAGTTTTCCAAAAGATTCCAACAAAAAGCTTCACAAACAACTAGCACAAATCTAAACAACAAAATAACTCGTGTTACACGCTACTAAGCCAAAAGCTTAATGCATATGTAACAATCATATGATGGATGTCTAAGGTATTCTATTAACCCCATAGGTCACCCCGACACCATACCCAACTTTAACCACTTCGTTAACAAGTTTCACTAGTTAGTCACAATTTGTTCAAAACTGTAGAATTTTAACGTGACTTAACGTACTCAAAACCTCTACTTACTGACCTCCATAATTCATACCAAAAATCACCTATGTTCATTTCTGAGTATATTAACTACCTCATGATTCCCAGATCCATTATACATGCACAAGTAATCCTAAGAAAATCAAACTTTAAAACAATCCCACTTCGGATCTGTTTGCACACTAAAAAGTTTGGACCTAAAAACCATACTTAGACTCTAAATAAGAAGCTATCCTTTGGGGGATTTCTAATAGACACATAGAACTAAACTCCTGTATAAGGGCTAGGCTAAATTAGAATTTTAAAATTTTGGGGTGTTTTTATACCTCGTAAACTGACCTAAATCTGACCCGTATTTACTGTTTGACAACTTTTCTTGCAACCAACGTTTGAATGACCTCCCTACCTCAAAAACCTTCGAGGCCGAATGTTCTGGAAACTAAAATCTCTGAGTTACATCATAGGCACTAGAAACTTGAAAAAAGCTATTACCATCATCGAGATAACAGCCGAACAACACAACCCTAAATTATGCCCTAAACGAAATCAAATTCTAACGCGATCTAAACCCTAACGAATACACCCATATGATCCTAATTAAACCCTAATCATTATAACATGTTTATTATATCATTAATTACAGATGTTATGAAACCCTAATTATCCATCATAATAATTATTACATGTTTTTAATGATAATTAACTCAAAGGATTAGAATTTATTCCTTAAATCTTCGAATCTTGAACACAAAAATCATCAAACTTGAAAAACAAATCTTCTTCCTCCTTTGATAAAATTTGGCTGGGACAATTAAAAACAAAGGGGGGAAGGGTTTTGGTATTTATAAGGTTTACAAAAAGGTTTAGGATATATAAATCTTTTTACCAATATTAATAGAAATAAGATTTGTTTTCCTTTTTTTTTCTTCCTTTCTTTTTGGCCGATTTCCCCTTTATATTTATTTATTAATTACTTAATTGTTTGCATTATCTTAAGTTTTTATAAAAACCTAAGCTTATTTGAGTTTATCTTTTTGCGTAAACGCAATTTACAAGACTTTTAAAATAAATAACTTTTCATTTTTATTTTAACCTAACTTTCCAAAAATAGAAATTTACATTTCATTCTTATTCTAACTACTAACACCTATTCATACCTAACATTACTAACACATAAATACGTATACGTAATAATACTTACACGATAAATCACTAAAATGCTTAAATCACAAAATCATTTCCTTGTCACCAAAAGTGAACGAAATGAATTCAACAAATCTCACCACCATTCCAATCTCATTGAGATGATCACACTCAATAGATTGACTACCAATTTCTCACATTGGTTTCGTCCTTTTCAACACACACACACACACACACACACACACACACACACACACACCCTACACACACACACACACACACAAGATATATATATATATATATATATATATATATATATATAATACGTAATAATAAGGAAGATAATCAATAATAGTATAGAAAGTATTTTCCGTCGGGTTAAGAAAATCGCTTTAAACCAAAGCAATTA
Organism: Tanacetum coccineum; assembly: GCA_026074375.1. Classification (NCBI taxonomy): domain Eukaryota; kingdom Viridiplantae; phylum Streptophyta; class Magnoliopsida; order Asterales; family Asteraceae; genus Tanacetum; species Tanacetum coccineum. The sequence continues at coordinate 9,771 of BQNB010019396.1, read as the reverse complement.
TCAAAAACCTTCCGGGTCGTTTCCTCGGCGAGAGGTGAATGGAGATCTACGTTCAAGTTGTAAAATCGAGCTTGATTGTCATTTAAGTTTTGGTTTTAAACTATTTTTTATACTAAAAATTAAACTAATATTAAGTCTAAGATTTAAAACTACAAGATTGTACTGAAAATGATCTAAAAATATAAATGACTAATATGCTTGCTAAATGACGTGAAATTTTCATCAAGTGCGGGCTTAGGTTCAAGAAATTAAATGACAAGTATAGTAAAACGCTTTTAAAATAAATTACAAGTATTTAAATTGCATTAAAAGTAAATGACGAAATGTAAATTGACTATTAAGTTTTTTTAAAACCTTTTTAAAACCGCACTTAAATTCCAGATCACTAATCACTTAGCAAACACAAGTTAAACTACTCACTACGCATGACAAATATCAAATAAGCAAACATTTTATAAAATAACAAATTAAATCTACACTAATTAATTGAAAAACGATAGAAAATGAAACCAAATTAAAGAGCTACAAATAAACGATAACCACCCAATCTTACAAACTTAATAAACAAATAAGTTTATCACTTTTAGTTCAACTTTACTAATTAGCAAATAACATTGTCAACTTATCTACTAATTACTTTTCATCAAAACTATAAAAGTTTAAAATTTTATCTATTTAACAACTTATAAGACCCTAAGCTCCGGCCTAAGATGAAAAAGGATGAAATAAGAAATAAGACATGAAAAGTTAAGACAAAATAAGCTAATAAGATGAAAACTTTTTAGAAAAATAATCTATTTTGAAAACTAATTTTTGTAAAATAAAACAGATTAAATAAAAAAACTACTCTTGAAATAAAAACTAGAAATATGCTAAAAGCTATCAAGCTTTTTTTTGAAGAAAGGATAAAAGATCTAAAAGCTAATAATAATCCACTTCTCAAATAACTACAAATTTCCCCTTTTCGAAATAAGACCTACTAATAAAGCTATAAGAAAAACTAGTAACGTTTAGAACTATATGAATAAATAGGAAGCTAAATAAATAGCTCTCAAAGATAAAAGTGCTCAAGACTTAATGAATAAAGTCGAGTAGGAGACCTCATGACACCCTTTTTAGCTTTCGAATCGAGCTTAATCAAACAATAAGCATTTTTGAAAAAGTAAAGTCAAGAAAAGAGAAAAACATGGGATAAGCAAAAGCTATTTTAGAATTTATTCTAAAGACAATAAGCTAAAAAATAAAAAAACCCTTAGATCGTGAAATCTACCCGAGAAACAAAAGATGTTCAATTAAGTGCACTTGGGATTCGGGTAAATTTAAAGATTAAGATCCTAAGAAAAAATAAGCTAGAATTAAAAAAATATAACAAATTTTATGCAAAAAAAATAAGCTAAAAATATAAGATCTATATATTTTTTTAGATCTAATCCACCCGAAACTAAGGTGTTCAACCAAGTGACGTCTATCTGGGTATTATAAAGGATTAGATATATATAAAGAAAAATAAGCTTGAATAAAAATAAGCAATCGAAAAATAAGCTAATAATAAGCTTACTCGAAAAGCTCTAAATAGAAAACAATATAAAATAAGCTAGTCTAAATAAGCTAGAGTTACAATAAGCAAGATCTAATAAGCTTCAATAAGCTTTTACAATAAGCCCAAAATAAACTACATTATTCTACTCCTAAAACTAACACACAACTACTAAAAAAAATAAACTTTAAAAACTAAAAAAAACTCTTCCTCAAATGCTGCGTCTGTTGTATTTTATAGCCCAAAGTAGGTGGGGGCATTTTCGTCCTTTCAAGCCATCCATCACTTATATTACAAGATCTGAGGGTATTATAGTCTTTTTACCTTCTACCAACCGCCTTATTATTGCCCATGATTGGCACGGATTCACACACTCTGACCTCGTACTGACACACGCTTCCTCGGACTGACACACGCCAGATGCCACGTGTTACGCTCTAATTGGCCAGCCGCCACCTAGAACAGTACCTCGTACTGACACCTGACATTTTCTGCCACCTCGTACTGCCACCTGACATGAACAGTACCTCGTACCTCGTACCTGCCACACCTGCATACAATGATTAGTAGGCCACGTGTCACCACCTGAGTGGTGACACGTGGCGTAGGTACTGTTCCGTCACCGTCACCGGAGCCACCACCGGTCAACGGTGGTCAACGGCGGCAGTCAACGGTAGTCAACGGCGGTCAACGCCGCCGGACCACCGCTCAACGGCGGCGGTCAACGACGGTCAACGGTGGCGAACCACCGTTGACCACCGCCGGACCATCTCCGGACCACCGGTCAACGGTGGTTGACCGTCAGTCAACCGGCGGGTCACGGCCGGGGGTCGGGTATTGGGCCGGATCAAGTTCGGGTCGGGTCCGGGTCAAGTTCGGGTCCGGGTCCGGGTCCGGGTCCGCCACGCGGCATGCTGACGTGGATAAGAGGGGATAAACCCTCTGGCGTGATTCGAACTCCCGACCTCTCGGGTGAAGTCTCAAAGGAAACCACAAGACCAACTGCGCTAGGCAGTGGTCTTGTTATATATAAGCATTATTATTCTTTTAAACCACTTTTGGCCCTATTCATTATATTAATATCAAAGGTTCAAATAGGGACGAAAAAGGTTCAAAATAAAAAGGTTCAAATATGAAAGGCCGGTACCGTTGGACTCGTAATTTCGTGCTCTTTCCAATGGAGTGATCGAGGAATATTAACGACTTTGGTTGAACCTCGATATATGTGAAAACGTCGTCGAAAGTCACCCGAAAATTACCGTTTTTGCTTTGTTTTCAATCCTTTGTACCTGTAAGACATAAAAACACAATAGAAACATATTTGCAACATATTTATCCATATTTTAGTATTTTAGTCCGTTTATTAGCATTTTCCGGGGTACAAATGATGTGTGTTTTAGCACATATCAAAATTCTCCCACACTAAGCCATTGCTGGTCCCACACGTAATGTAAATAAAACACGCCCGGAAATAAATAATTAAATCCCCTTTTAACTTATGACCCCTCACAATCAAACAAGAACAGAAAAGGCCTATTAAGAAGGTTCAAATAATCATTTATTCGAAACTGCCCCCATTTTAAAAAACTCACTATCAATAAAAACTAAGATAATAATTAAATAACATTATTAAAAAAACTTAAAGAACGGGAGTTCGTCATCCTTGATTTTCATAATCCCCAAACTAAGCTTAAAATGAAATCACAGTTAAATATAAGATTAGATGCTAACACTACTCATAAATGCTAATTGTAGTAAAGTATAAACTTAACTTTTCGCATCCCATTAATTCCTAATTTCCTCTAAGGATTTTTTTATTTTTCGTGACAAATAAATTATGTCCTTATTTAAATAAAATAACCCGGTTTAGACCACAATTAGTTTGAAATCCTTTTCATGAGCGAGTGGAGTGGCCGGTCGATATGGTGATGATGAAGTGGGAATTGTACCACAGGGGGGTGATGAGGGGGGGTGGTGGGTTTCTAATTCGCAATAGGGAAATTAGGGGTTATCCTTTTTATTTCATCCTCAATAACTCAACAAGAGTCCAGAGACGGAGGTCTTTTATTAGATAACCCCGGAGTCGAAATATGTGGCTTATACTTATTATTATATGCAACATTTATTAAACCGTCGGTCCCTTTAAAAGCTGCAAACATCGTTTGTGTAGCCTGGGCAGAGATGCAGCAAACATATTTCGCCCTCAGATAATTTCCACGTACTTTATAAGGCTGCAACATAGGGGGTTTTGATCCTGCAAGAAAGTCAACAAACTATTATCGAGTCTCGGAGTTAAAACTATGTGCTTTATTTTGAAGACTGCAACATCGGTTATGTGACCGGCAAGATGCAGTAAACTTTTATCAGCCCACAGTTTTATTATTATTATTACCCCCACACCCTTTAAACGACTGCACAGCATCCGGTATGCGAGCCGACCATGATCCAGAAGTCTTTATATTTCGCTTCGCTTTTATTACATAACGTATTATTATTAGCCGCAAAATTCAAGTCTTTTGTCTTTTAACCAACTGCCAACAAAATGGTATAACGAGCTCGACCATGGTCCAGGAGTCTATTTCCTCACAACACTAACAAAACCTCGATGTGTACTTTACATTCACCAGAAGGAATCTCTACGAAGTGATTTAAACTAAGAATCGCAAAAACCTAAAGCAACTTTATTTTATTCAACAGTTATAATACGTTTAGTAAGCTGGTGGGAGCACACAGCCACAATTAACCTCTATGAGCTCTAAAGATAACCAACTAATCCACGCTTAGCATCTAACTTATATCAAACTCTATTATTTTTCGTTCTTTGCAAAATTTTAAAGTTAAGCAAACGCTTAGTCTCGAAAGCTAAGGGGAAAGCTAAAGTGTAAAACTCGGTCAAGTCAAAAGCTACCTAATTCTACGGGCCTACTTATTTATATATTTTTATATTTTCCTCATCATTCATTTTTTTTAATATATTATATATCATAATAAAACAATAAAAAATTTAAAATTTTGGTCAAAACAGGGTTGCGTGGGAACACAAATAGGCACAGGTATGATCATATTTCGATAGAAATCCCCCCCCCCCACTTAGAATGAAACATTGGCCTCATTTAAGAAAATGTCATGTTTTTAACCCCCCCCACAACTGTCTGAATGAAAAATTCAAAATAGACAAAAAATATCCAAGTGTGAAAGGGGAAACAGAAATATATACATGATCAGTATTGAGGATATCCAAATATATAAGTCGACAAGATCAAAGACCGAATGATTGAGAGGATTGAAAAACAAACACTGGTCTTCAATGTTGACTTGTAGGAATCTTGCAAGCTAAAACATACACAAACCAAAGAAAAGAAGCACGCCCTCCATACATGGGTCTATAAAATCACATAATACTTGATTTATTAGAAAATAGAAAAAAAAGACATGGGTTGCCATCCCAGAAGCTCTTGTTTTTGTTGCGAGTCTCTAAGCTTGACTCTCCCACCGAGAGTCTTTGTCCTTAGAGGCAGAAACTGAAGAAAAGAAAGAAATCACTAATCGGATTTTCAATATGCCACTAAGGCTTACAAGAGAAGCAATATCAAAAAGTGAATTTCGGGGTCAAAAAATTTTGTCTTCATACCAGGAAGAAGAAAAAAAAATAAGAAATCAACCCGGGATAAAGTGAAATAAAGGAAAGAAATATCTCGGATAATAAGTCCGAATCCATCATAAGGTTTCCAATAAATAAACGCTATTCCAACCCACCCTAGATTAGGCCCTCAATCCCAAAATGAAACGAATCATACTCGGAAGATATTTATTAGGATGATTATGGTACTGACTGCCACTGAACACTAACTCGTCCTATCTCTTCTCTTTTCCGTATGATCGCAAAAAGACTCGAAACGGGTTAAAGAATTATCCAATAAGGAGCAGAGAAGTTCGGAACGTTCATCAAAGAAAAGAGTTACTATCAGGGGGTATCTTTTGTTATTTATAGAAATGGAGAAGTAAGACTTGAAGATACAATATAGGAGTGGAGTTATCATTCAAGATCGTATATTTAGCAATAAGAACGATTGATTGTTCATAATTTTCTCTCGAAGAATAACGTCTTGATTTGAAGAATATTTTCTAAGTCAAACTCTTCCTTTCTCTTAAACTCAACATCATTTCACCCCTCCTCTAAGTAAACCGAGATCCTCCAAATCGGGAGAGTGATGCGTTCCACGTACACGATGTCCTCGAAAATCTCATCATCAACTTGAAGTATCATCACCGTTGGAATTGACTGTACAATCTCATAGTGAAACTTTGTAAAGCTTTAAAAAGTGGGTAGGTTATCACAAAGTAGGCACGATCACACACACAACCTGTCGTAAATACCCTCGGACTCACTTGGGATTGGGACAAGCTCCTCAATACTAGACTTTATTACTTCGTCTGATTCCGTTGCAGTAATGGTGTCAAGATGCTCATCCTCCATTATGAGAGAATCAACGGGATCCTTGGTTGATAAAACGGGTGTGATTGCAATGGTATAGTCCTCGTCATCATCAAAAGCAAATGGGATCTCCAATATTCGAATCTTTTAGCCGTTGATCTTCCGCAATTCGCCTTTCTTCTTCCTTCTTTTGCTAATTGACCAACCATATCACATATGGATGTCATTTGCTCCATAAGCTTATTTTGAGAATTGAGAAGCTCATTTTGAGCATTAAAGATTGGATGATTAACGGTATATTGTGGGGGTTGAGTTTGGTCAAAGCCGAAAGAATTAGAATTATAGCAAGAATTTTGCTCATGATAAAAACTTCATTTTCATCGGTTGACATTGAAAAGATCCTCGTGAGGAACCCCCACAAACTTCACAACAAGGATATTGTTTGTTGGAAAACTTGGTGAAGTTGTGAGGAAAATCAATCAAAGTTTTATTAAACGAACGGGTCCTAATTGATACAAACGGGACTTGAAGTAGGATAATCCAAAAGAACCGTAATGAAGAATCGTTCCCACAAAACTACAAGAGTATGGTACGTGTTGGGGTGTGGAGGGTTGTTTTGGCAAAACTTAGGAGAATCTTAGAATAATACGGAATTGAAAATTGATTGGTGTACCATTCCAAAGTATATTAAAAACAAACTCAATCATATTCATTACAACCACAAAGTTTGCATGTACCCAAAACGACATTGTTTAGTTTGGCAAACTTTGCAAATTTTGTAGGGAATCTCCATTAAGGTTTTGATTGGTAGCATGTTCCGATTAGAGATAATCGAAATTTGCGGTGGACAATTGTAACCATAATGAGCATCTGTCCCACAAGACTTACAAGTACATCGTTGACAAAAGATATCGTTTAACGAATCACCACACTCGTAACAACAATGATGGTCAATGTGTGGAGGACTTCGTGAAGAATTTTGACCGGGGTCTTGATTGAAGACGAATGGCTCTTGAGGTGCACTAACAACGTTGGTGTTGTGATTGGATGACTCGGAAGTGTTTAGAATTTCATTTTTATCATGAATTGTATACCAACCTTCATTCAAACACTTTCGCACAAAAGCACAAGATCGACAATATAGACCATCAACCGGGTCTCCACAAGTTGCACAATTCTGAGGGGGTTTAGGAACAAGAATCTTGTCTTTAAGACCCATTTTTGAACAACAAAAGTCTGCAGTGTACAAAGCTCCACAATGTCAATGCATTCTTTAATCGAAAGAGGGGGTTGTCAAACTGATTATCTAGTGACGCCATAAGAAAAAAATTAAACAGTTTAAAGGGAAAAGAACAATAATTCAAATAAGGGTCGAAGAAAATACGAATTAAATGAGAAATAGAGCTAAAAGATGATTATTTTTGGGTTTTCCGATGTTTTTAAAACAACAATATTTTTTTAAATGAGAAAACTAGATCGAAATAACTTAAACCTAATAATCAAACAAGCTTCACGTGTAGCTCTCAAAAGTGTTTAACTTTCAAAGGTGAGCCTATATCGCAAGTGTCACAAAAGGCAATTTATTTGATCTTTGTTATTGAGTTGGAAAACCTAATATGGATAATACCATCAATTGATATGGTAATATATGTTGGTGTTCTTTTACCAACTTTGTTTATTTTTTTTGTTTATTTTTTTTTATATATTTTTTATATATATTTTTATATGATAATTGAACTAATAAAAGAAAAGAAAATATTTTTTACTTTTTTTTATATATTTTTATATTTTTTTTATTTTTCTTGCTTTTATATATTAATAAAAGAAAATGAAAAATATTTTTGTATTTTTATATTTTTTATAAAGAAACTAAATTCCATAATGAAGCGAGGACTTCAGGCTCGAACACAAACAATCTCGTAAAAATCGCTACACCTCTCCCCGGCAGCGGCGCCAAAAATTGGTTTCGTCCTTTCACACACACACGACACACACCACACACACACATATTATAAAAGGTATATATTATATATGTATAAATATAATATATTAATATATATATAATATAATATATTAATATAATAAATAAATATATATATATATAATATATAATATAATATTAATACGTATAAAAAGGGATATAATCAGAATAATATTATATAGCCGGCAAGAGACAATAGCCTATTTCCCCGCAACACTGACAAAACCTCGATGTGTACCTTACTTTCACGAGAAGGAATCTCTACAAAGTGATTAAAACTAAGAATCGCAAAAACCTAAAGCAACTTTATTTATTTAACAATTATATAGCGTTTAGTAAGCTAGTGGGAACAAAAAGCCACAATTAATCTGTATGAGCTTTAAAGATATCCAACTAATCCACACTTAGCATCAAACTTATATTTAACTCTATCATATTTCATCCTTTGCAAAATTTTAAAGTTAAGCAAACGCTAAGTCTCGAGAGCTAAGGGGAAAGCTAGAGTTTAAAACTCGATCAAGTCAAAACTCGATAAAGTCAAAAGCTCCGGCCTTAGAATTGGATAGATTTTATCACCATTAAAACAAACAAGAATTAAGATGAACAAGATAATATTAAGCTACTAAGACAAATTAAGCTAGAATTTATTTTAAAGACAATAAGCTAATAAAAAAATGAAAACTTTAGATCTAAATCTACTAGAAACTAAGGTGTTCAATCAAGTGAAATTGGATTGAGTATATTTAAAGATTTAGATCTAAGAAAAATAAGCTAGAATTAAAAAGCAACAATCTTTATGCTAGAAAATAAGCTAAAAATATAAGATCTGTTATTTTTAGATCTAAGAAAAATAAGCTAGAATTAAAAAAGCAACAAACTTTATGCTAGAAAATAAGCTAAAAATATAAGATCTATTTTTTTAGATCTAATCCACCCGAAGCTAAGGTGTTCAATCAAGTGAACAAGAGACGGGTATATTTAAGGATAAGATCTATAAACAATAAGCTAAATAGATGAAAACGTTTTTAGAAAAATAAGTTATTTTAAAAACTAATTTTTGTAAAAATAAAACTAGATTAAATTTATATATAAAAAAAACTACTTTTGAAATAAAAACTAGAATAAGCTAAAAAGCTATCAAGGCTTTTTCGAAGAAAGAATAAAGAATATAAGCTTATAAATAAGCCACTTCTCAAATAAGCTACAAGTACCCTTCGAAATAAGCCCTAGCTTAATAAGCTATATGAAAAACTAGTAAAGTTTAGAACTTTATGACTAAATAAGCTAAATAATAAGCTCTCGAAGATAAAGGTGCTCAAGACTTAATGAATAAGTCGAGTAGGAGACTCATGACACCTTTTTAGCATTCGAATCGAGCTTAATAAAACAATAAGCACTTTTGAAAAAGAAAAGAGATGAAAAGATGAAATAAGCAAAAGCTTATTTAAAAATATAAGCTTAGATTCAATCAAATAAGCTAAAGGATAACTTATTTGAAATAGAAAATAAGCTATGAAAAATAATAAGCTCTAAAGAGCTTATTAAATAAGCTAAAGAAAAGAAAGAGAGAAAAATAAGCAAAGACAATAAGCTATTAACCAACCTCAAACATCTTCATTAATAACCTCAAACTCTTGATTACAATAAGATAAAACTAAGCTTTATAAAAAGCTTTTACAAAAAGTGCTAAATAATAAGCTAACTAAACTATACTACATAAACTTTAAAAGTGAGCAAAAAATAAAATAAAAATCCTAACTACTATCCCCCCAGTCCATCTGCTGCGTGAGATGTATTTATAGCCCAAAGTAGGTGGGG
>BQNB010019395.1:19801-66901 GCA_026074375.1 Tanacetum coccineum | reverse complement strand
ATCTCACCCTTGTTCTTGGTTTGATCTTAAGATTACTAGTATTCTTCACACCTCGTGCCTATTGACCTCCTGAAAAACATTTCTTTAAAACGTCAACAATAATGTTGGTGAATTCATAGGTTTAATAAATCGTATAATGCAGGACCACAAGATCACCCATTTGTATGATAATGAAACAGATGCAGACATCACATAAATGCAATTACGTTCACCCTAAGCTCATGACACTGAAGCTCGACAATATATTGCAAAGTAAAATTGTCCATAATGCCCGTATGGATGTTCTAACCCGCAACATCCCAAGTCTGACATGGTATACGTTCGTTATCCGGCATACCGGCATAGTGAGCATGACTCACCCGAACAGGGATGTCAATCCCAAATAGATCTATTTATAACATTTGCGCTTACCCTCCAGGTAATTAACCAGTTCATGATAATGGGCAACACATAATCATAATATAAAATTTATCACTTGTGTCCAAAGTATAAAACATCGCATGTTTCTCACCCCAAAAACTTATAAATCAAAATCATTTAAAACATGGGGCTATGAAATCACCTTGAGTTCCGTATATCAAATAATTCACAGACAATGCGTCACGTTAAAACATGGGGCTATGAACTCACCTTGAGTTCCGTATATCAAATAATTCACAGACAATGCGTCACGGTAACAACCGAAAGCAACCTAATCAAACATAGGTCGTATAAGCACTACGCATTTCAAATAACTACTACCAAATATAATTCTATTTAGCTACATCACCATCTAATCGCATTTGTAAAAATCATATTTATAAATTTAAAACGTTTATAAATATACCTTTAGTAAAAATGACCTAACTTTCACGTTTCAAGTCCGTTTCTGGCGTTTCTTACGTCCACGCTTTCGTATTAAGACGATGTATCAAAATATGACATTTTTAGGTTTTGCGTCCACTGATGAACAGTACTTTTACTGTTCACATCAGTTATAAATTTATTTATATAAATTTAGTAATCGTAAAAACCCGTAAATGTAATAACTTATTCGTTTTAAACCCGATTTTAGCGATTCCTTCGAGCACGTCTTTGTAATTAATAGGAGTATCAAAATTATCACATTTTATAATTTTGGGTCTGCTGATGAATAGTAATTTTTACTGTTCATAGTTTATAAAATTACTTTTATAAACTTTAATTATCGTAAACGCCGTATTTTATTCGTTTTAGCTCCGTTTTTAGTGATTCTTTCGAGCACGTTCTCGTAATTGAAAGTTCTATTGATTTATGAGGTTTACAAGAATAAAAGTTTCTGTCATGAATAGTAACTTTTATAAAAATAGTTTTATAAAAGTATTTTTATACCTTTTAAGTATATAAACTCGCGAAATTCATAACTTCTTCGTTATTAATTGAAAAATTACGATTCTTATCATTTTGGAATCCTAAAAATATGTACAATCTGTGAAAAATACTAAACCTTCTGTTTTAGAAGTATTTTATAACTTGCTTTTATAAAGTTTATTTTATAAAACCGGTATTAACGTAAATCGTATTTTTATCGTATCTTTCTCGTTATTAATCCGTTTTTCGAGTTTCTTACCTTTTTGGAATCGTCATGAGGTGTACTATCTTTCTAAATGTAAAACCCACTGTCTTGGATTCGAATCCAAACAGCCCTTTTTAAAATCCATGTGTATACTTATTTATATAACTTGTTTTATATACTTTTCAACCAAGTAAATTACCACAACTTCTTTACAAGTCTTTATATCATATGTCATACATAATATAATGTCCATTGGTCCATAATTTGTCCAAAAATGTCCAAGAAATCACAAGACCCATTTGTGTACACACTTATTTATCTAGTAACTTTCATAAGTATACTTTATGTACTAGTTTATACATGAACCTTTTATACATTAATCAAAAGTGTAAAAGAGTTATACTTCCATTATAACATCATTTTAGCTTCCATATAACTTGAATAAAAGTCCATGAAAAAGATTAACAAGTCTTTTGCCACACTTTTACTTGAAACTTATTAAGTAACTTTTAGAAACCCTAATTTGTACATATACATTTTTACACTAAATCAACATGGTACAATACTTTTATATCCATTTTAACATGACATCATTAACATCATAACATATGTACAAGTGTACAAAACCATAATCACAAGTAAAAATATGTTTTACATGATTAAAAGCATCCTAATAGTGATTTCACTACCTAGAACTTATATACACATAAAATTATAACTATGAGAATGTTTAGGGTTTTAGATAACCTTAGTATGATGAGTGGTAGATGGGAGAACAAATCAAACCCCTGTGATTTAAATCCTTGCTTAAAAACAAAGGGTGAAAACCTTAAATTTTTCCAAGTAAAACCCTAGCTTCCTTTCTTGCTTCAATCCTTTTAAAGGTTTAATCAAACCTTTAAAACACCTTGAGGTATCTTAGATATGATATATGAGTGTATGTAAATGTGGTAGATAAAATTTTTATGGATGGTTCTTGGGTTTCTTTGAGCCGTGGCCTTGTAAGAGCCAAGAGGGAGAGTTTGTTTGATTTTTGGTTAAGTAAAAGACTTGTATGTTCTATCTCTTGAAATACATGTATCTTATAAGTACTTGACTAGTCCAAGGAACACCTAGAGCAATTTAGGGAAAGTCCTTGGTCTTGGTCTTTGAAAAATATCTATGTGTTCCCTAATAGTTGAGAACATTCCATAAAATTAAGGGGATGTGTTCTCTACTATGATATCTCTTTGTTTTTCTACCTATAGCCGGCCATATGCAAGCATTTGTGATAATATTGTGTAATTTTTGGGTATTGGGTATAAAAGTGGGTATTTGTTGAAGCGTAGAAAAGTTTTGGTGGTTCCAGGAATGCCTAAACGTATTTTATCGCGAAACGTAACCAATTTACGTAACCAATAAAAATAAATTAAACAAAGTTAATAATTATCTTCCAAATAATTACTTAACATTTGCTTGACGTAAACGTTTAATTGTTTGATGCCCGTTTACATTGAACGATAATTTTTAGCTTACGCGATTTAACTTAACACTTTAAAATTAAAAGCAAACGCGTACAACACTAAAAATAAATAACGAACTTATTGACGTCGTATATGACCTTAAAACATGAGGTGTTATAAACTATCTCAGGGTTTGGGTTTGTAGGGCAATTGTAAGACTCCTTGATTCAAAGCTGAAAACTTTCGGTGAAAGAGGCATTAAATGCATCTTTGTTGGATATGCTGAGCATTCCAAAGCCTTTAGGTTCTATGTCATTGAACCTAATGAATTTGTTTTAGTTAACTCGTTCATTGAATCAATGGATGCAATCTTTAATGAGAATAGATTCCCATCAATCCCTAGACAAAGTTAGACGTCCCTGATGAATAGAACTGATGACATTGGTGATTCAGTAGTCCCAGAAAAGGTTGTGGTTCAGTAACCTGAGCTAAGAAGAAGCAAAAGGAATATGACTCCAAAATCATTTGAACCTAAATTTTAATTATACCTTATTGAAGAAACAAGGGATGAGGTCTCTGACCAACACTCCAATTGCTTTAATGTTGATGATGAACCCAAAACATTTGATGAAGCAATAAAGTCCTGATGCGGTCGTCATAGGACTTCAACAAGAAGTTTTACAACTCCCTGGGCAGAGCACTTAACTGTTGTAGTATAGTAAGGCCAGACTCGGAGGTTGTTATCGTTCTCTAAGGGAATAGGTTGGGAAGGCTCGATCAAGATCTAACAGGGGTCTATGGGGTTAAAAGAAGATTCTTTTTGTATTTTTATATAGTAGAAAGTGATGACATCAAATAACATTTATTTTATAGCATCATTTATCCTATGTATTTAACCTATTTTGTATAATTATTGCAAAGAATTGTTACTTAATCGTTTATATTTGAGAATTGCAGTAATTATGGAGTACTTGGTGAATATTAGCAAAAGGCGCGCATTCTAAAGCTTAAATGAAGGTATTTTGAAGATTACTATTTTGAAGACCAATACGTTGTATTCATCAAGGAAGATACGGTGTATCCATGCTTGCACTCATCAAAGACCACAAAGGAAAGAAGATCAATACGCCGTATCTAGAAAATGCCAATACGCCGTATTAAAAATATAGTATGTGAATATTCTAGAAGATATCAAACATGGTCTCTACTCTAAGAAACTCAAATACGCCGTATCTAATCTGGATACGCCGTATCGAACCGACTTCTAGACCATGTAAATACAAAACTCAAAAACTAGTTTTAAGTGTGCTAAATCATATTCTCGATACCTAAACCACAAAAGTCAATTTTCAGAAGAGAAAAAGAGCATAAGAGGTCTTGCAACGCATTCCAATCCATAGAAGACAACGTGTAATTTCTTATACTTTTGTAATCGTTCAGTTGTTGGTATCATTCGTTAACTCAGTTAGTTTACCTTGGCTAAAACAATTACTCTTGTATTAATTATGATGTTTGAAGGCTAATACCTTCGGGTATAGCCATTATTATGAAGATCTGAATGTTTGGTTTTGTTTATATCTCGATTGCTTAATTTATCGCTGCATGCTTGTTTATGTTTATCAATTTATACTTGTTTACGTGCTTTTGTATGCGACCTATCATTCAACTAGATCTAGTGATACGGACCAAGTAATCTAGATGCCGGGAAGCTCTCCATATAGTGATTTATACATCTAGAATCATAGGATCATAAGTATTGTCCTTCTAAAATCATGCTAAGGATACGCTTCTGGCTTAACTAGTTAACGGAAACTGCCTTTGGTTTATTAATCATGTTGACTAGTAGGTAAATCTAGATAATTCAATAAATAATGTTCTGATTCCATTGGATAGTTGAACAAGTGGACTACTAGTGTATAAATTGCCTTTAAGCAGTAAGTAGGTAAAGTCTCTATGAGCTAGGGTTTAACAAGATCACCATTGCTTTAATCCCTAAGATAGATTATAATTAAGTAATAAGGATGCTTTATGCGGATGCTTTAATTATGACAGAATTAACTTGTCTAGGTCTTAGGATGAAGTCCTGCCTAAGTCTAAGAATGATATGCCTCTTTGAGATAAGTACTCATTGCACTGAATAAACAAACCAACTTCTAATCGGATTAGTAATGGCTAATACAGTTTTCTATCATAAGGCTCGACCGCTCTTTTATCTTCTGTTAATTTTCTTGCGTGGGTTAAAGTATCTTGGATTGATTGTAGTCACCAAACAAGCCCGTGCTAGTCTCTCAGGCTGAAACCCCCGTTTTACCTGTTAGAATTAGAATTAGAACTAACATAGGATTAGCATAGGTTTGACTTAGATTAGATAACCAAAATATAAATAAATTAAGAGATTTAACCTCGCTTCAAGTGTTCGACACCCTACTTACCATGAATCTACCACCGACTGGGTACACTGCCCGTTAAAGTGTTATTTTTGGTTAAGTCGACAAAATATAAATTTAAAACTTAAACTATCATAAATAAACACCACACAACGACACATCAGAAAGCAAGTAAAATCATATGTTTGAGAGGTAGGTTTGTTTTATCTAATTAAACTAAATTATAATCTAAACTACTTTGGTGGTAACTTTATATGATTTACACGAAACTTTAATGTTGTTCATTAATCATGACATACTCTTCTGATTGCTTCTCCTAATCATGTTGCTTTGTCACACTTGTGATGATCTGTGTAAGTATTTCCTAAGTCATGAACGAATTAATTAAACTAAATTATAATCTAAACTACTTTGGTGGTAACTTTATATGATAAACGAACGTATTTGCTTAATCATGCACTACTCTTCTGATTGCTTCTCCTAATCATGTTGCTTTGTCACACTTGTGATGATCTGTGTAAGTATTTCCTAAGTCATGAACGAATTACACGAACCCGCCGTCTACGTAATATTCCGTTAAGGCAACGCACAAGTAAGGTAGTATGAAGACTATTACAAGGCCCCTAAGAGTATATTAAATGCAATTGAAATATCTTAAGAGGGATCAACCATATTAGGGGTAAGGTAGTATGAAGACTGTTACCGATGGTATCCTTTCTACACACTCGCGTTTCCCTAGACGTCTATGCCAATTTAATATCTTATGGCTAGTTTTCTAAAGCCTAACGCGCACATCCATCACAAGAAGCAACATTAAAAGGATCTACAATCTAAGTTTCATGCAATCATAAGTAAATACTAAAGGATCTAGCCTAGCATGTTAAGCACAAGAGAAGAACAAGAATTAATCAAACAACACATAGACATATTGAAAGATTAAAGGGATAGATGAACTTCACTTGATTAAAACATGGATTAAAGACTGTTACAATAGGGTTTTGAGGCCCTAAAGACGGCCTAAAAAGCTGCCAAACTCAAATATAAAAGTTAGGGTTAGTCTCCCAAAACTATACTAAAAGTTACACACTCAAAACCCTAAAATCGGTTTTGTATATATAGGAAAAGCGGTGCGATGGTGTCGTGTTATAGTCGTGACTCCGTCGCCACGTCGAATCTTCTAGAGCCACTTTAAGTCGGCTACGTTCTGACGCCGTCGTCAAATCTCTAACGTCGTCGCTTTGAAAAATGTGACGTCGTCGCATGGAACTCGCGACACCGTCTCCACGCTCTGTATGCACGATTTATTCAAAGGATTTGGTGTAGAGTCGTAGTCTTGTCCGTTTCTTCTCCAAATGATCCCAAGTTACGTGTATTTCTTCCAAATGCCATCCAAGTGCTAAAACACAAAAACAAACAATTAAGCACATAATATGGGCATATTTTCATGATTTAAGGGGTTAAATGACCCCAAAAAAGTCTATAAAATGACACCTCATCAAATACCCCTACACTTGAGATTTGCTTGTCCTCAAGCAAATGAGATTTTCTACCTAGACAATAGCAATATTGAGGGCATTTAACCTACTCTTTAAAAGTAGTTTACGACACAACCTCTTAGACCTTGTAATTAAAAGCACGAAAAGTATACACTAGCACCTCACATAAGTGTTTGGATTCTCTCTTTCACTCAGGTGTATAATTAATTATAACGGTATAGGAAACAGAAAATTAACACTCATTACCTGTCATAGCATATAAATTACCATAGTCTTGGTAAAGGATCAAACCTCCACCGCTAGGCGCAAGTATTAGTCATTACTATCAAAGAGGTCTTTTAAGGGTTGTGGGGTGTAGGTGTAAGATAACATTAATGGAAATGAAAACAGATGGGATATATTTGGGGGTGAATTTTTGGGTGAATTTAGGGTAAGAGGGTTAGCTAATTATTTATAAGAATACATGCTGATTGGGTTGCTAAGCCAAAGACTCAGACAAAGATATACAAACTCTATAAAACTCTACATCAATCTCTTTTTTTTCTTTTCTATTTTTTTACTAACATAATACATCACTTAGGGTTTATAAACATACCTCTACACTTGAGTTTTAGAACTCATAGTTACAATCTAACTAATGACACCTGAATTGAGGTGGATCAACACAACATGAAGATCATTTGAGAAATATATGGGGGTATTGACTTAACTTTTCTTCCCCATTCTTCGGAGAAATAAATACTACCATGAATTCCAATCGTCCCAAAATTGTATTTACAAGGATAAGGAATTAACAACCGTGTACTCAATAATTAACTTAGGTTAAATTAATATTGTACTAAAAGCGAAGACATACGAGGTAGGCTAAGGCTATTTGGATGTAACAATTGGTTTAAAGGTTAACAATGCTCTTCATTAATAGTCCGGATTAACCAGAAAATTACTAGAACCATGAAAAGGATAGGCTATAATGATCAATGGGGGTGTTTAAGTGTTCCAATTCAAGAAGGGAATCCCTAGCAATGTCTTCCATCAAGTAAGTTCCTCTTAATTGAGTTAATTTGTTAATTTGAGACTTAGGGTTCTTAAGGAAATTAGGGGTTTTGGGCAATTAATGTTTTAAAAACTATATTGAGGTATATGTGATTACGGGTTATGATAAATTAAGGAACTAATAACAAATTAGTAATTTTGGGATTATGATCATATAGTAATTAAGAGGGATTTTGATTATGGTTATAAATAAGTTATAACACCCTTAAATTATTTTTAAAATTAAAGTTAAATTTGGTGGTTTTGGTTATATGATCATGATGATGATCATATAAGGATTTGAGATGATTTGAATGTATAATTGGGTTATATAAACCCTTATTATGTATTACTTTTATGTAATAATGGATACAATGATAATTATGATAATAGGATGGCAAGCTTGGATGATGATGATGATTTGAGTTTCTTGATAGCATTAGCTTGGATTCAAGGTAAGTAACTCGGACAATAACATATGTTATATGTATGTTTATTATATACGTGTTATGGTGGAATGTGTTAAGGGTATAGAGACTTGAATTTAGTGATGGAAATAAGCCATGGAATTGGCTACTAATTATATGGAACTAAGAGTATGTTAGCCTATTGGCATTAGACCAATTAAGGTATGTGTTTGATCATGTGAATGAGCCTTAATTTTTATCTTATGTAATGAATGTATACGTGGTATGGCTTAAATGATATGGAATTAAAGTATTAAGCGATTATGATGCTTATGTGATTCTATGTATATGGTTATGTTATATGTCGGGTTACTTACTAAGCGTAAGCTTACCCCTTTAGTTGTTGATGTTCTTTTGTAAGTGATTATGATGCAATGTAAGGCCTTGGAATAAGGCATATGGCTTGAGAGGTAGGAAATTGGATGTGCTTGGTAAATGTGTATGAAGTTAGTGTTAGTTGCGGGCTCAAGTCAAGGTTAAACCCCCCAAGTGTCTAATTTGATTATTAAACATGGGTCAAAAATCGTGTTTTTGTGACCAGAATTATCCAGCCACCCGGCGTGCAATCTTGCCCCCCGGCTAGATTTATTTGGGCAGATTTTGCCGAACTTTAGAATTTCGTATAAAATAAACCGTAAGGAGTTAGAAGGCGTGACACCCGGCATTTCGAAGATAATTGAGTCTAGTTTTATCTAAAATTATTTCCAAGTAGTGATTATTATTTTATTTTGGTCAGTTTATAAAAGAATGATAGAAGGTCATTTTTAGGTCATGCGTTTAAGCACAAATTTTAATTTTTGGTCAAATTTAGAGTCGAGAAAGGGGCATTTTAACTTAGTATCAGAGCTTCGGTCTAAGTGAACTAGGTTTTCATGTTAGGTTGCCTAAACTTAGACCACTCGTAGATGCGTATGTCGTAAGTATAAGTAGCGTGGAATGCGAATGCCTTAGTTATAAGGTAGTTAGTACTTGCGGCTTTGATTATGATGATTCTTAGAAATAGAATGATTATACAATGTGAGATATGTTATTTTTCCATAGACTAAATGATTATGATTGCAAGTAAGAATGTAAAACACTTATTGGAGAAGTGTTAAGTGCGGTTATATATGTTTTTGTGTTATAATGTCTATGGTAGGTTATTTATATGTCTGATGTAAAATGTGTATGATGGTATGAGTTATGAAGTGTTTGTTATCCAAATACTTTGATCCAAAAACAACATTTTCGAACCAATAATCTAGAGAGAGAAAGTAAGGTTTAGAGAGAGAAAGAAATAAAAGAAAGAAGGAAGGATGGTTAGATTGCTACAAGTGAGAAATGTGACAACCAACACCCTTCACCACATAAGGTAAAGGGGGTATTTATACTCTATAGCCACATGTTGGCATATGGGATTTCACTAATGGGCCGGGCTTGGCATTTGTTGGGCTTTGGCCCGAAACATGGACAATATTAGCTTAAAGTCCAAGCCTGTTAATCCCGACTAGCCTATTACAAATGAGGATTAATAATAACTAAGATAACCAATAACATTCTTGTTTGACTTAATAAATTTAAGGCTAACAATCTCCCCCAATATTGAGGTTGTCTTGATTTGACTTTATCTCCCCAATGTTGAAGTTATCTTGATTTGACTTTTTGCTATGCCTTCTTTGGTCTTGTCTTCGTCTTTTCTTGTTTGTAATGTCTTTGTTCATTCATGCTTTTGTGATCTTGATCTTGAGCCTTCGTCTTTTGACTTTGAGTTCTTGAGATCTTTAATCTTGCATCATCTCCTTGTCTTGAATCATCTTGATTTGACTTTCTTGATCATCTTGTGCTTTTGACCAACATCCTCATACTTGTCTTGAAAGCTAGCAAACTCCTTTTCTTCATCAAGGCCGACAATCTCTCCTGTTGAGTGTTTTTAAGGCTAAAAATCTTCCAGAAGACGATTCCTTGTTTAACTTTGAAGATCTTTGATGATGAGGAAGTTTGTGATTATCAGAGTTGTTGAATATGACATAAACTTAAGCTTTCTGATTGATTACATTCTTGTTCAGCAGTAACAGTCTTGATGCTGAATGATTGACTTTTAAAGCTTGAGCGTGAGCATGTGGTAATGAATCAGACTCGACTAAAATAAGGCTGCAACACTGACGCTTGTACCTGCATTTGAATGTTAGTAATAAACAGTAGATATGGACGAATATGGCTTTGCATTCATCGAGATTTTGTTGCAATAACCTCCACTTCCGTGAGGACCGACCTGTGATCAGGTAGGTTCAATTTGGAAGAACCTCCTTGACAAGGTTTCCAGCTTAAAGTGTAGGATCTTCTGTCACAAATGTATTAGATTCACCATGCTTGCATGTTCTCATTACAAGAATGTCTCAAAGCAGACAACACGATAAGAGTGAATCATATGGTTACTATCTTTCTAATTAGGTCACCAATTCATATATTGGACCAAAATTGATATCCAGTTAGCACAAGCTTGATTCATATAAAATCTTGCAAGTCACCTACCGCAGTGCTGTTTGATGATGACACTGGAAGGATTTCCATTCGTCACTGTGAAACTAAAGAGTAACACTCTGAATGTTTTAGCAAGATCACAAGGATAATGCATATGACTATTTGATACCAATTGTTGTATATTGATAAACAACAAGTGTTATACATGAATTGTGTCCTAATGAGATTTATAATTTGATCTTTTTTGGCTCTAGACTCGATTTGTGCACTTTGGTTTTAGTAATCAGAGGCTAGAGCTGACTGTCACCTTTTCTATATCAACAATCTCCGAGTGAGATATCAATAATAATGTGTGTATCTCCGTGACAAATGAGACAAGTCTCTTTTGAGAGAATCTCGAATGGCTGGGAAGGGTTGTGCATTGCATCACTGGGTCCATGACGACTTTCTTTAATACCAACAATCATCTTTGTGATTTTGATAGATTATGTATTGACCCGGTTTCTACCTAAGTTGTATGGAGGGCTTCTTTCTTTAAACCCTTTATCCTTGCATTTCTTTTTCATTCTTTAACCCCTTCAATGTTTACCAAGACGTCATCACCATCGCCATGTTGTGATTGTTCTGGTGATAACTCAGGCCTTAGTCAACATTTTCCCCTTATTCTCGTTTATCTCTAATCATAACTAAGGACTTATAATCTAACTATGGAATGTCCATGGGTAGATCCCTCCGGTTCTGGTTGGATCATAGGACTTATACTTAACCTTAACCACCTCATGACTTCAATGACGTCGTGAGTTAGTTGGTTGGTGGGTATAGAGATTGAACCATAAAACTATTGAAAAGCAATCAACGTGTTTGATAGAAATCAAGACGTTTTTAACACATTGAGAGTTTTATTCTTTTGAAATACTCCCCCTACACATGTGCATCGAGATTTGAAATTGTTTCGCACATGTGGGTAGAAGTTAGATCACATTTCTCCCCTTGTTTAAAATATTAATTCTTTTAGTATTTGAAATACCAATTGTTTAAAATTAAAGACATGAAAAGTTTCATGGGGAGAAAAAGTATACCACAAATTTGCATGAATTGATAAACATTTTCTTATTACCCTCCTTCAACAATATATGTAAGATACCACATAATTGAAAATTTGACATTACAAGGAAAAATTATATGTCAGCACATATATGTAGAAGAAGGAGTGAGATGCCTTTGTGAACAGGGGTGCAGAAGGCACGAGCACACAATTTTTGAAATGACATTGATAAGGTCTTGAAAGATTGTGCTCAGTCTCCATGTGAATTTGACATTTGAAGTACCACATTTGAATTTCACTGATTGCTTTGGATACATAAAATGATATTTATGAGATGTATCCAAAATACATTAAAGGCTTTGGTTTTAAAATCTTTTTCTCAAAAATTGATTCACTTATGAAGATGACATTTTAAGATGATTATACCAATTGTTAAATGTTTTGTGGAAGGGACGGTTGAACACACAATTTTAACAAATACCACATACATTTTGAAAGATACTATAAATAATATATTGTATATTAGTAAGATACCTCAAAAAGTATCTAAACAAGGAATTTGACATTTCAAGTTCTTTTTGGAAAATTGTGTTCAACGGTTTTATAAACCACATGATAGAAGACTTCTCTTCTATTTTTAGAGTGAGCGCACTTATGCGTACACTCCCCTAACATTTGAGTCCGGGTTACTGTAAGCCATAGTTATGAGCTCAAAACTTTTGAATGTTTTGATTAAAAGCTTAAGACCCGAGAAAAAATGATTTTCCCGTTGACAGTATAAGTTATCTTTAAAGATACACTTTCTTTACATTTAGGTCTGAGTTATTGTAACCGCCCGAGATTTCGACGTTATGACGATCGCGAATTCCGTCGTCAATAATATTATTTTAATATTTATTATCAAGTATGATCGAAAGTCGACATTAAAATTTTAAATTTTTATTTACCCGAATAAATATATTCGTGTTTCATTGTGAATGATTTGGAGAAATTTTTATTTTCGTCGACTCGTAAGTCGAATCGAGACCGCGTGTGGGTTACACGTATTGGGCATCATATAAATTATGACGCGCCCCGTTAATTTCAAATTTGTATTAATGAATAATTATTTCATTTTCGTCATCTTTTGACCGTCTTGGCAAAAGTCGTTGATTTTGGCTATGTCACGAGCCGTGCTCAGGATTTATTTCATTTGAGCGATTTAAGATTTTATTATCTCATATTTTATTTCGGAAGTAAATTATTTTGTTTTAGTATTTTACGACCCTTTTCCCGCGTTTTAGCCGAAGCCGAGTCAAAAACTTTATTTCTACACGATTTAACATTTTTAATAAATGTTTTAACTAAATTAAAAATTTGATGAAAGAAAATTTACAAAACAATAATCCCGAGCCGTGGTGGTCAGTTTTTATTTAAGTAAAACATATACGTGTCAAAAATCAAATAAGGAAAAGAGGGGAGGACCATTCTTGCCAAGTAGCTAAAAGGTGCAAGTATATATATATATATGTGTTTACTTCTCATTTTTCTAACATAAAACACACACACATGAGGTTGTCGTTCGTCCACCATCAACGGAATACTTTTCTGGCCTACCACCAATCACCGGAATCCGCACCAAAAACTTTTTTCCGGTGACCGGAAACCGCAAGTGCTCTTTATTCTGATCGCCGGAAAAAGTGACATGCACAACGATCAATCTATATTTTTCGAATCCCCTCATCATTTCCTACGCATCTATCCAATAAAATATAGCATGTAACAAGTATTTTTGGAGGTAGATTCCGGGTTTGATTTTTGAAGTTTCGGTTTAAAAGAAGTGTTTAATATAGAATTGTAAGCGTTTATTTACTAGTTTTATAATTGTTCGATAAATGATGTGATGTTATTCCGATTGAATCTTGCGTTAGCCTTCTAGTTAAAATGTATTGGGTGATGAAATAGGCTAGTGGATAGTATTTTGAGGTTTTGGTCGGATGCAAAAAAAAATGTGGATTTTCGAAGGGTTTTTTTTTTTTTAAAAAAAAATGTATTTTTGTGAAGCAGAAAGTTATGGCACGCCAAAACGCGGTCCGGAAAATATTTTGAATCTATTTTTGATTGCAAAATATCGGAAGAGGATATAGTTAACGATCGTTTCGGTAATTTGAATAACGTCCGTAAATACTATAACGAAGAAGTTATGGCCGATCGAAGTTAGAAAAATTATGTATAAAAATGACAGCTATTTGCTAAAATATGCTTGCTGATGCGATTTTCAACGGACGTTTTGGACACTTTTGAGTCCGTTTCAGCATTCCGACGAAACACGAAAATAGTCCGGAATGACGTTTTACATTAAATATCTTTTTGGTCAAAGTCACGAAAATGTGATATAACGGGTAAAAACCGATGGTCAAACTGCTGCGTTTTTATTGAAATTACAAGTTACAGCAGAATCGAAAAAGGACATTTTGGTAATTTTCCATCGAGATTCAAGTCTCGGCCAAAACTAAAAAGTTGTCCGAAACATAGTTTCGCATAAAATCTCTTTTTACTAGAAAGTCGGGTGGAAAACGGGTCTAGTTGGGTTTTTGACGCGAGTCAGATTTGGGTAAAAATAAATATAAGTGTAAAGTCAAGTGTTGACTTAAAAAAAAAAGTCTAACAAATCATTTAAGACTTATGTAATTTTTAATAAGGTAATAAATATCATTTTAACTAATGAAAATAGTATTTGGACTTAACATATTATTACACGGAGGTGTTACTAAAAATAGGAACTTTTGTGATTAAAAAAGTGTAAACTCCTAAAAATGGAAGGTTATTAATTTTTCCGAAAATAGTAACTTTCTAAAAATATAAAGTTACCAAAAATAGAAAGTTTTCAATCAAGTCACGTAAGATAAAACATGAAGAATAATTATAACTCAATTGAATGGGGTTTTGGGATTTAGGTCGCGCAAGTGGATTTCTCATCACATGTATGTTTTGATAAATTATATATATTATATATATATTATATTATATTAATTATATATTATATATTTATATATATATATAATATATATTAATCTTATATATATATATATATATTTATATAAGATATATTTTACCGTGACGATGTGTTGCATCACGGTCTGGTACATTGTGCAGATTATAATTTAGCGGCATAATTATAGGTCGCGGTTGTGATCGTTGTTGTACCATTTTTGTGCTTTATGTGGAATGTTGATCGTGAGGTTCTTCGATCAATGTGAGTTCATAGCCTCGCATGTTTAATTCTTTTTATGTTTTTTAAAAATAAACCCAACGAGGGAGATACATGCTTGTTAGGAAAATACGAAACATAGTGATTTTATTATGTGAACGTTGCTATGAGTGTATTGTTGTGGCCCTTCCTTCATGAACCGTCAATCACCGCTAACCGGTGGACGCTAATGCAATAATAATAGATCTATTTTGGCCTAACGACCTGTCCGGAGTGTGTTCCTTGCGAGGGCATACGGAGACATATTGTATTTAGTATTGGGAGTGTTATCACTCCGGGTTGGGCACAGTTAAGGTTCGGTTTGTGGCTCTAGCATCGTTGTGATTGTTCTATGAACTAAATGTTTTGCTATGCTTGTGTTCAAAAGGATTGTTTATAAACTCTATGAATTCACTCAACGTTTTCGTTGACTTTTTAGCATGTTTATCTCAGGTATATGCTTGCTAGCTTGGATGTGATGGAATGCGGATATCGAAGGACGTGGACTTGGTGAACTTTGCACATATGATAAAATGTTTTCTTTTAAAGAAACTTAAACATGTTGTGGATTATTTTGAAATGAGTTTTTATAAAGTTATTGGGACCTTGTAACTCTGATCTTTTTAATAAAAATTGAATGTCGTTTACCGTGACTCGTGAGCTTATATTATGAAGTAGCACCCCAATGTTGTATTCTGTTGCGTTGCAAATTTGAGGGTGTTATAGTTATGCACGGAAATGTACATAAGTCATTGAGAAACTTAGAAATTGCATGTTTTAAAAATGTTTAAACTCTTGCTCGAACTTCATTTACACACTCATGTCAATGTTAATCGACATTTCTAGGTACATAAATGTTATCGATTCCAAGAGACATGTCGAGAAGATTTTTTTTTGGTATTTTTAAATTTTATGATTTTGTATTTTGTTTTTAAAATTTCCTATTTTTGTATTTGATTTTCTTGGTTTTATATTTTTGTATTTTCTTTTTCAAAAATATTTACAAATCAATGTTTGATATATATCAAACAGATTCGTTTGCCAGAATCTCCAGTTCTGCTGGAGTCAAACATCTCATACCGAGTCGTCTGACGAGATGCTTAAACCTATATTCGGGTAAGGCTTTAGTAAACAGGTCAGCTAACTGATATTCTGTTCCGACAAAGAGTAATTCAACTATACCCCTTTCAACATTTTCCTTAATGAAGTGATATCGGACATCAATGTGCTTGGTTTGGGGATGCTAGACTGGATTGCATGAGATGGCTATGGCTGCCTTTGAGTCACAATACATAAGTATTTTATCAAAGTGAAAACCATAATTTGTGAGCTGAGTTCTTATCCATATAACTTGAGCACATCACGCAGATAGAGACACATACTCTGCTTCTGCTATAGACATTGAAGTGCAGTCCTGCTTCTTGGACAGCCAACTGACTAGCTTATCACCACCTAGAAATTATATGCCATTAGATGTGCTTTTATGTGTATCGAGACAGCCCGCGTGATCCGAAATTAAAAAGGAAGTTAATTCGAAACCAGTGTCCTTCGGATACGAGAGTCCCATGTGAATGGTATTCTTAAGGCACCGAAAAATCCGTTTAACCTCCTTGAGGTGCTTCTCAGTCGGTCTCGCTTGATAACGAGCACAATAACATGTTGCATGTACAATATCTGGTCTACTTGTTGTTAAGTACATGAGTACTCTGACCATGCTACGATATTTCGTTTGGTTAATAGGAGTTCCACTTAGATCAACTTCTAGGGTTTTAGTAGCCATTGGTGTACCAATGCTATCACATGAGGTCATACCATACTTTTTAAGTATCTCTTGAGTATACTTATCTTTGTTTATAAAGATACCACATGAGGATTGGTGAATCTGAATTCCTAGAAAGAATTTCAGCTCCCCCATCATAGACATTTCAAACTTGTTATGCATTAATTTTTCAAAGTTTTTAGAAGTTTTGGGTTCGTGAAACCAAAAATTATATCATCAACGTAAATTTGCACAAGCAACATGTAATCCCCGTGTTTAGTAATAAACAGAGTTGGATCAAAAGAACCTTTGGAAAATCCTTTTGATACCAAGAAGTTGGAGAGTTCATCATACCACGCTCGTGGAGCTTGCTTGAGTCCATATAATGCTGTTGGGAATTACGTTTTCCTAACTTAGTACCGACAGTACAAATAGTTAGTACTGATAGTTATAGTTAGTACTGACAGTACAAAGTGTTAAGTACTGATCAGTTAGTTAGTACCGATAGTAGAAATTAGTTAGTACCGTTTAAGAGATATGTATGAGATATTTTAGGAAAAGATATGTACGCGTTTTGTAAGCCTGTTAGGGTTTATCCTTGGTCTATAAAAGGATCCCTCTTGGCATAGTTAGAGACACGAGCTCAATATATCTCATACAAAATCATATCTCAATAGTTAGTAATCTGTAATCATTCAAAGCAGATTAATAGAAATTATTATTTAGTTTTTCATTGTTCTTCTTAGTACTTGTGTTAAGATTCCGCATTAACACATAGTATTCATAATCAGTGTTTCTACATAGTCAACTGTATTTATACATCTTGGCTATCATCCTTAATAGGCTGCAGAGATCTATTCAACAAGGGACTCACAAGTGGTATCAGAGCCTGTGAGAAACTCTGAATAAGAAGAACAAACAAATCCAGTTATAAATCTTCATCCTTTAAAACTAAACATGTCTAGGTCACAAGATGAAATTCCACCACCTCCACCATCATCATCATAAACACCAACATAACAAACTCCTCATACAGTATCAACCATCAAGCTGCATATTCTCAAAAAGGGAGAATATGATATATGGGCTATGAAAATGAACACTATTTGGCCCATACAGACTATCCAATCTGGGAATTCTTTCTATTTTGAATTACTACTATATAATATGATATATATACTTTTTCATTGTGGGGATCTAATAGTATATACCCCTTTATTATTGTTTTAATCGTTCCTTCCCCTATCCTTAACCATGAGGTTAGGCGAAGTGGATAAAAGAGACCGTAGGAGCTTGAAGTTTATATGTGCATGTTTAGCAATGTATGAGTATTGTTGCATGTCTTTTATTAGTGGGAAATTCTTTTTCATCAATAAAGACGTCTTTTATGTTTTGTTTAGTTATGGGTATTGTTATGACACTTTGTGTTTATACTTTACTTATTTGTCTTTCATTTTAGTATTCTCTATATAGACACCATGTGTTGTGATGGTATCCATTCATGTTACGCCTCGTGTTTCCGCCTTGGCAGGGTGTGACATTATTCGTCAACAGTCAAGAGATCAACAGAAAAGGATGCAGGTGAAGCACCTAACAAACATCCTAATTTAAAGACAGATGAGAAGCCAGTAGATAAGGAGGATCAAGTCTTTTTGGATGAACTTGAAAGACTTAAGAGGCAAGAAAAGGATGCTAATGATGCAGCTAAAGCTCTCAGGAAGGAGTTTGCTTAAGAAACTGAGAATTTGCTTCTACAAGCAGGAGCTGCTAAAACTAGCAGTACTAACATAGTTAATACTGCTAGCACACAGTACTGACAGTCCTTATGATGGACTATCCTTCTCTGATCCCTCCAATCCTGACCAAGATAACTCAGAAATACCTGCACTTAAGGACATTTATAGAAATCCTACTGATGGTATTTTTACAAATTCATCTTATGATGATGAGGGTGCAGTGGCTGACTTCACAAATTTAGAAACTGTTGTGAATGTCAGTCCTATTCCCACATCAAGGATTAACTCTATTCATCCTTCAACTTTAATTCTTGGAGATCCACAATCAGCAGTTCAAACAAGAAGTAAAGTGACTAAAAGTTCTGGAGCCCATGCTTTTGTAAGTTATATTCAAAAGCAAAGGAGAAATAATCATAAGGACTTCCAGCATTGTTTATTTGCTTGTTTCTTGTCTCAAAATGAACCCAAGAAGATCTCTGAAGCACTTGAAGATGAAAGTTGGGTTGATGCTATGCAGGAAGAATTGCTGCAGTTCAAGATTCAGAAAGTTTGGATTCTTGTAGATTTGCCTTATGGGAAGAAGGCAATTGGAACAAAATGGGTTTATAGAAATAAGAAGGATGAGAGAGGAGTTGTGGTTAGAAATAAAGCAAGGTTAGTTGCTCAGGGACATAGGCAAGAGGAAGGGATAGATTATGATGAGGTTTTTGCTCCTGTGGCCAGGATTGAAGCCATTAGGATCTTTTTAGCCTTTGCCTCTTACATGGGATTCATAGTCTATCAAATGGATGTGAAAAGTGCCTTCCTTTATGGAAAAATTGATGAGGAGGTCTATGTGTCTCAAACCTCCCAGGAGTTCTAGATCCTAAATATCCTCAGAAGGTCTACAAAGTAGTAAAAGCTCTCTATGAGTTACATCAAGCTCCCAGAGCCTGGTATGCTACTTTATTTACTTTTTTGTTAAAGAATGGATACAAAAGAGGAACCATTGACAAAACTCTCTTCCTAAAGAAGGACAAAAAAAAATAAAACCATGATATCAATTACTATCAAGTCTATGTAGATGATATCATTTTGGGTCTACATAAGAAATCTTGGTGTGATGAGTTTGAGGCATTAATGAAGAGTAGATTTCAGATGAGTTCAATGGGAGAGCTCACTTTCTTTCTTGGATTACAAGTCAAACAGAAAGAAGATGGTATCTTTATTAGTCAGGATAAATATGTTGCAGAAATCCTGAAGAAGTTTGACTTTGCAAATGTAAAGACTCTAGTACACGATTGAGACTCAGAAGCCTATAGTCAAGGGGATGAGGGAAGCCAGTGATGTGGATGTTCATCATTTTAGTCATTGATTGGCTCTTAATGTTAACTTGACTACTTCTAGGCCTGATATTATGTTTGCAGTCTATGCTTGTTCTAGGTTTCAGGTCACTCCAAAGTCCTCCCATCTAAGTGCTGTCAAGAGAATTTTTAGGTATCTAAAGGGCAAACCCAAACTGGGTCTTTGGTATCCTAGAGTGTCTTCATTTGACCTGGAATCCTACTCAGATAGTGACTATGCTGGAGCAAATCTTGACAGGAAATCCACAATAGGAGGTTGTCAATTTCTTGGCAGGAGACTCATTTCTTGGCAGTGCAAAAAAGCAAAAACATTGTGGATATCTTCTACTAATGATGGCAGAATTTGTTGTGGGCAGCTGCTGTGGGCAAGTTTTGTGGGAATCAAAATCAAATGTTAGGGACTATGGGTTCAATTCATGAATCAACAAAGATCTACATTGATAATGAATTGCACATAGGCATTGTAAAGAATACAGTTATTTCATTACCTAAGACAATGCTTATGGCTCATTACGGCACTACTCATAAGAGATGCTTATGAGTAGATTCTCATACTGGTGCTATAAAATCCACACTGATGACAATGTAGCTGATCTACTAACCAAGGCATTTGATGTTAGCAGGTTTCAGTTCTTGGTTGGTTCTATTGGGATGATAAATCTATAAGCTGCATTGGTTAAAGAGAGGCAATATGATGTGTTATATAGTTTGTATGAAGTTTTGGTGTATATACACATTTTAACCTTAGGTGATGTTTTTCCAAAGGTTTGAGAGGATTTAGAGAGTCATTGAGAAGAGTTATTGATGGTACTGAAGCACTCCTGTTACCCTTAATTGTTCATTCTTTGGTTGGACACAGTTAGTACGACAGTTCAAATTTAGTAGTTGGGCAAAGTTTGTTCCGCTAATAGAGACGTTGAAAGAAAAATACGTCTAGGGTTCAAAGTGTATATTGAAACGGGTTTCTTGAAATTTGGTATCCTAAACCTATATATGCCACATCTCAAATTACACAGTTCTTACGCAATCTCTCTACAACTACATTCGCTTTAAACAAGCCCTAATATCTCTCTAACGACAGAACAATCTTTAAGATAAATGGTGTTATTGATTTTTGTCCTATGACACAATATGGTTGAGTATCTAGAGTAGACGGAAGGGAATACAGAGTTTCTCGAGATTATTGATTTTTCTTTTTTTTCATTTTTTATTTTTTTTTTCTTATCGCGTAGTTCAATCCCATCATGCATCTCACTGTAGTCTAATTGTTTTACTAACATTTTTTGAAAAGTTTTGGAGTCTGCTAAGTCCAAAATAATCAACAATGTTAGGCACAGTACTGACAAGTTGATGGCATGCATGTGTTATCTTTGAAGCTTTCAATAAGAAGTGATTCTTTTTGATGATCCTTATGGGATTGAATCACTACCTAATCAGGCTAGATTTTGATGTTATACTGCTTTTGGGGGTATGAGGGGGATTTATCAGTGTTAAAATTTAATAAGGCTTGGTTTTTCCCCATCTGGAGGTTTTTATTTCATACATTATTCTTGTCGTAGTTCAAAAAGCACCTCTTGGGAATCAAATTTCTTCTCATTATTGCCACCTCGCTTGTCATTTGCTTAACATATATTTTGAAGTATATTTTTTTCTTAATTAATCTTTGTATGGATATGCTCTAGACATTTAGATGATATAGAAGAAAGTTTGTAATGTTCCCTCGTTTTATTTCTATCTTTTTAGATATTAACCATCTAAGCTATGTACATGGACTTTAGATCATTTTCTGTAAATGCTTTTACCAAGTAAAGTATTTTTTTTTTTCATTGTTTAAAAAAGTAAAAACATTTCTCAAGGAAAGTCACCCCTTTATTTGCTGCTATGTTGGTACAACCAACAGAAGATGAGGGTGTCCCTTCAGAAAGACAATCTGAAGCACAACATACACCCTCTTCTAGACCCTCTGAGCCACACACTAGTGAATACTCTGCTGAGCCACATCCTGACTCTTCCCTCCTGGGTCACATTTGTGAAGTATCATATTGAGCCACAGGACTGACCCTAGAACATTCAACCCTATACAATTCATTCCTGATTCTTATCCAGAAAGTTTGGTGGGAATCTTGGAGGTAGTTCATCTGTGATAATCCCTTTCAGGGAATGAGGGTGAAATGACACTCCAAAGTGTCTATGATTTTGTCTTCTCTTTATGTGCATAGGTTTCTGATCAAGAAAGGGAAATAATAACACGAGTCAGGCTCAGATCAAAAAGCTTAAGAAGCAAGCTAAACCTGTAATCAAACAGCACAGAGTATGGATGCACAATGTCTCCTTGAAGCAAAGATTGGCAAGAAAGAGATCCTCAAAGAAACAATGAGTGCACAAAGAGTCTGTATCCAAACAGAGGAGGAAGTCTCCTAAAGGTGAACCTTCAGTCCATAGAGATCCTCTATTTCATGATATTCCTGAAGATACACTTGATCATATGGAAACTGAGAATGCTCAAGTTGTGGGGAGGACAAGAGAAATAATGGGTGAAGAGAAGGAGATTGATGAAAATATACTTAGTACTGAAGATGTACTTAGTACTGCTCAAGCGAAAGTTAGTACCGACAAGGAGAAGATTAGTACTGACAGACCAATAGTTAGTACTAATGGATCCAAAGTTAGTATTAACAGGCAAATTAAAGGTATCGACGAGCAAATTGAAAGTACTGATGAGCAAAGAAAAGGTACTGAAGATCATACTGAAGAAGGAAGTGCCACTCAAGATACTCAAACACCTACTACTACAATATTTGGAGATGATGAAACAATAGCTAAGGTTCTTCTCAACATGAGTCAAGCCAAAGCAGTTTCTAGAGAGAAGAAGAAAGGTGTAGAGTTGAAGGATGTTGAAGAAACTGACAGACCTAGGCCTATCTTCTACAAGATCCCTTTGACATTTAAGACTCTTCTAAAATTGATCCAAAAGTCAAAACGGAAAGAGAAAAAAGAAAGAGGATGATGAATCTGAAAGTGAATCTGATGGTATTCCTGAAGCTGAGAAGAAGTTTAAACAGCTTGAAAGTGATGAAGAGATGGCTAGGAAAATACAAGAAGAGTGGGAAGGTGAAGAAGAAAGAAACATATTAACTGAAGAAAAAGCTACCAATGAAGCTCTTATAAGAAATTATGATGACATAAAGGCAAGAATTGAGGCAGATAGAATGCTTGCAGAGAAGCTTCAAGAAGAAGAAAGAGAGCAATTCACAATAGAAGAAAGAGCAAAATTTCTCCATGACACAATTGCTGCTCAAAGAAAATTCCTTGCACAACAAAGATCAGAAGATATCAGGAACATACCACCTTCAAAGAATCAACTAAAAATCAAATGATGACCTACTTGAAGCATGTAGGAAACTTCAAGCATGCTGAATTGAAAACCAACAAGTTTGAAGAAATACAAGCCTTGTATGAGAAGATTAAGAGGTCAGATGAAGATTTCATTTCTATTGGGTCTGCTGAAGATGAAAGACTGATTAAAAAGATGAATGAAAAAGGAATTGATTCCTTTAAGAAAGAAGAAGTCAAGGAGGAGAGTAAAGAAGAAGTCCAGGAGGAAAGTAAAGAAGAAGAAAGTAAAAGAAAGAGAAAACTTGGTACTAGGAAAAAGATAAAGTCAAGGAAAAGAAGATTCATTCAAAACACTTCTGAAGTTGATAGTGAAAAAGAGAATGAAGAGCTGAGATTACATTTAACAATAGCTCCAGATGAGGAAAAAGAAGTAGATTATGAAATACTTGACAGGAAGTATCCTATCAAAGAATGGAAAACTGAGTGTCTTGGAACTAAACCACAGGTTGATAAAGCTAAACACTTAGAGGAGATTAATCAAAATGTGGTGATTAGAAGCAATGGACAAAAGAGATACTTTAGTACTTTAATGAGGGTGCTATTCATATTTGATAGAGAGGATTTAAATACTGTATATCAATTGGTGATGAACAGATACCAAGACGAGATACCTGAAGGATTTGATAGAGTACTTTGGGGAGATTTGATGGTTATGTTCAACCCAGATGATGAAGATAAGTTTTGGAACTCACAGCTATATTAGAATATAGTAAGTTGGAAGTTACATGGTTCTTCAGGGGTACATACTTTAGTGACTAAGGCAGGATTAGTACATTATATGTTGTAGAGTGAAATACTCTGCGTAGACAACGACTGACTCCCAGACTAAAGCAGGTCAATCACACAGATTTCTGACGATCTCTATCATGGATGTGGATTCCACTGCAGATGTACAAGTACTCTCTAGTTATGATGAGGTCGGACGTGTTCATGTTCATACAGTCAACTTAGGCAAAGTGGTGGAAACCTCTCACTGAAGACAGACCGTCCACTCAGAACATGCTTGCTATTCCATCATATGATCTGTCCAATCGCCAAAAAACAACTGGGCCTCTTGCTCTGAAGTGACATTCATGCAGCCTCCACAGGAGAACTCGTTCTTGTTCATAATCGGGGATTATGGCGTCATTTATGGACTGGTTTTGTATATATTCGAGGAATCTTTGAACTCTACTCCCAAAGGACTGGAAGGCCTTACATTCCGAATTCGTTCAAAGTGTTTAATCTACGTGAAATTCATCTCCATTCCAAATGGATTGAATGCACAAACTTATTACAGATCTTAGTTGATGATGCAATCATCTCGGCTACAACGTCAGCAAGCCTCTTCCTACTGGAGGGGGAACCAAGGGACATGTAATCCATTTTCAACCGGAATTCTTCTTCAACAAAGACTGGCCGTATCTACGACTTGGTTCGCAAGGGTGGTTTACGACCGGCTTGTCAATCTCGTAAGAATGAGGCGGATATTTCCTGCTGTCGGGCTTGGCAGCAACTAGTGCCTGATCAGTTTGGATGAGGAGGAATGACAGTATGACCATTGCGGTTATGTATGTATCTCTCATTGGTGGGTTCAACGACAACGATTCTACCTATTGACCGATTCTCATCTGAGGAGACCGGCGGCAGTAAGAAATCATTGATGCGCATCTTAAGCGGTATGTCAGAATCAAATGTTTTTGCAATGTATGGGTACAACTATATGAAGAATAATAGTCCTTGTCGAGCTGTTCTCTAAGATACATTATAGCAGAAAGGGACTACATTCAAACACATGTACCCAAGTGACTTTGAAAGGCATCGGTACTTGTTTAATCTTCAAGGTCCATACTTGAACCATATCACCGAAGGACAAAAGATTCTAAATACAGCTGCAACCTTTGGACCTGAAACTGGTTATTCGACACCAGTGTAGAAGACTTTCAAGTTGGGAATAGAGAGTACCAAACACAGCTAAACTCACTCATTCTCTATGGGAAGCCCAGACTGGATTTGTATTCAGCATGATTTACACAGTCTTAGACTCTCCAAGGGTAGTTACATTCTTGAGACATATAGGGGTTCAGATGATCATGTGGTTCAATGTAATACACAAGTTTCAGTGATGGCTACTCTGCAACAGTTTGACGAAGCATTTTGGCACTAGGAGTCAAGGAATTCCATATCAACCGGTCTAATCAGGGACTGAACACCAGATTTTGGTCGAAGAAAGATTGTGGACAGGAGAACGGACTTCATATTCGCTATCCAGAAATGGCTATGACAATCGTCGTATCTTTCAGAATCTAGGAGAGATTTGATGGGTGGAAGGATCCGAGAAGGCGACTACAGTTGCTGAATGGAGACAGAATGAGGGTAGTCTGTTTAATACGGTGTTTGTAATTTGCTTCATTACTAATGTTGTGATATTATTTTAGTGTCTAAAACTGTAACTAGGCTTGTATTTAAGTAACTATCTGCTTTCACATTCGGATTTTATAAACCGGACACTCTTTCTCCAAATTTTCTTTAACTTAAATTAATTTGAGGACCCAAAGAATCTCAAACGGCTTTGAAATTTTTGCTCGAGGGAGAAAATGTGTTTTAGTATGAAAATATGATATAAAAATGTTGATCTTTTTTTTACTCAAGTGTAGGCTCCTCTATATGTGCTAAACTTTTTCGAATATCGATGCATATATTAAGGGGGTGCGGAAAATGGTATTTTGTTCGGCGATACGAGAACAGTACCAAAGACCGACCATATTTACTCTTATCTGTGTTATAAGGATGGTATGGTTCAGGTACATGGTCCCAATGAATCCCGCCAGAGCTGGAGGGGATCTACCCATGTAGGGCCATTACACTAGTTTGTGTAGATGTCCTTTAGTATGATTACAAAAGGAAGTTATGTGAGAAGAAGGAATAATGCGGTCTGGATGGAGCTAGTAATGGAATAAACCAACAAGGTTCTAGTTAGTTATGTTATCTCCGGGTAGCATGAAGGGGTGAAGAATGAAAAAGAATGATTAAGATAATGGTGAAATGAAAGCAAGCCCTCCTTAATTATTAGGCAGACACCGGGTCAATACATATGCTGTCAGATTTCACATGGTTGATTGTGCTTTGAAGACAAAGTATCATCGGACCCAGTTGATACGCTGCCACAACCTCCCTAGCTTCTCAAGATCCCACATGGATTATTGTTTCATTTCTCACGGAGATCAATACATTTCTATCGTCTCACTCACTCCGAGTTAAGTCGTTATTAAAAAGGTTTGAGCAGTCCGCTCAGCCTTCGACCACTAAAACCAAAATGCACTATTAAGTCTAGAGCCTTGAGTTTTTCCATAAGTCGCGCTCGGGACACTTGTCCTTAATGTGCTTGTTTCTCCCACCACTGTGACAACAAGTAAAGATTTTAAGGGTCACTTGCATTATCCACGTTGGTATTTGCCAGAACTCGAAGTGTATACATAAGTACTCACCGATGGTAGGATGAAATCCTTTAGAGCTCAACATTCAAAACAAGCTCTTGGTAGGTGGTCATGTGAGATCTCTATGGATTAAGCGTTTGTGACAATTGGAAAGCAACGATGGTGCGATTCCTTGAGAATCAAACTTGTTCCAGAATGTGACATAGAGGATCGGTTTGGAAAACTCTCGATGTGTGCTCAAACAATGATTTTCGAGCATATTTGATTGTGTCTATCTTTCAAACAAATGTATTTCTTGATAAAATTTGATTGTGTGCAATAAATCTCTTGCGATGTGTCACAAAATTCTTTCTCAAGTTACACGTCGATTGATTTTCATAATCAGTTTTTTATCTTTAATCCGGTTAAGATAGTAATCTAACCGACTTAACCTCTTATGTGCTGTATGCTTTGAGACGTTCGCGTTACAGAGAACAGACAAGCTATGGGAGATTTTGTTGGTTACACATCAGATGATCTGATACTAGACTGGAAAAATTCCTGTCAAGGAGATTCGTCTTAGATGAATCTACTGATCACAGGTCCGGTCCTCAGGTCATCTATATATTCTGATCAGGAGGTAATCACTAGACATCGGGCGAATGACAAAGCCATATTCATCCACAAGCTTTATTGCTAACTGTTTATTACAAGATCAAGCAAAATGGAGATGGAGTCATCCTCGTTCAGTAGAATCAATTCACACCAATGCTCATCTAATGCTTCCAAGTATAGGACATCATGAAACTGAATGACTACAACACAGCATCTCGACAAGTCCATTCGGTACACCTTAGTCACTTCAAAATAATCATTATACGGTTGAAAATGAAACGATTACTCATAATAATCACTTTAGAGAAGTTTCGAGAAAAATTATATTTTTCGTCTTTTAGTGAATTTATTAAAGAAATAAAATAAAATAATTAAATATTATTTTATTATTTAAAATCAAAAATCATGTTTTTAAAAAATTTTATAAGTACAAACTTTTTACGAAATTTCGACATGACTCGTACGTTTATAAAACGTTTTCCAAGGTTTCAAACCTTATTTTCAACATTTTTCACAAATTCGACACTTTTTGACAAAATTCCAAAATCTCAATCGTTAACGCTTACCAACACGTTTTTCCCAAAATATCGTTCAATATCACTTCGTAAATACATTTTCACTTTCAAAAGTCCATCAAAATACTCATAACTACTACATATGGCTTATCGGGCCTTAAGGCCCAACAAGGGTCCATTAGGACATATATAAGTCCAAAATACTATTTAAGTCCAAAACCAAGGTCTATTTACATATATAAGTATATACTTATATGTAAAAATAATCTGGACCACAATAAGCCCTCCCATTAAGCCACGGCTTAAATGGACTTATTGGGCCGTGAGCCCATATGCTCAAAATTACGTATATTATGCTTAAAATAAGCTACTAAGCTACGTATCGCATTTGGTTACTACCATAAGCCTCAAAAATAATCCACAACATACGCCATAACACAAAAATAATCAAAATAACATGATTTGGGAATCCATTCTTGGCCTATAAGCCCAAATAAGCCAAGAAATAGCTTAAAAATAAGCCCGAAAAAGCCATACAAGCTACTATAAAAAATAAGCATTCTAGCATCATATATTATTCAACCATCATGACTACGACATCAAAACTACAAAAACCCTCTTTTTCCTTTTCTTTTTACACGAACCAAGCACCCCCTTTTTCTTTCGTTTCGCTTCCAAAAATTAATTTTCACAACGATCAACTTGTACAACTAACATCTATGCATCAAAATAAACCCAAAAAGACAAACGAAATTTAAATTTGAAAATTTAAAATAAAATCTTCAAATTTGTAGATTTCGACACGAACCGGACAACCCAAACGTTGTTTAAATGAATAACCAAACACTAGAATCAACCCCAAATATTTATGTCTTCATGTTTTCTTGATCAAACTTCAAAAAGTATAAGAGTGTGTGTGTTGTAGGTGCGGACGAACACTAGAGAGAAGGGAGAGGATTTTTTGATTTTGAAAATGAACTATGTGTAAAAATGAGGATAAGAAAAGCATCTTATGTACAATTTGAACAAGGTTAGCTAAAATTAAGCTACCTTGTCTCCCTAGTCTTCTTTTGACAGGCCATGGTATCCCATGGGGTCTCGGGCCTTTCTTTTCGTGTCGGGATCACTTAAATACTCGTAAAACTCAACCGTAAAATTTACCCCAAAGTTAATTAGCATTTTTATTCACTTTAAAAATACTTTTCCATTAACCTAGAGTATTCACACGACATATTTTCACTTTAAACCTTTTCAAAACTAATTTGGACATTAACGGACGTGTCAGACTCATTTTTTGGCATTTCTTAAAATTCACGGGTCAAACCACCCGGAATACAAATAACACAATAATACCTTCCAAAAAGGATTATTAATCACCATAAACCACAATTCATCACAATTCTCATAAAAATCATCACCGTCAACACGGTACAAAATCCGAATAAACTGACAAAAGTAAAATAGTCAAAGGAATATAATTGAAATATTCAGAACACAAAAAGGGCAAAGGTTACAGGTAAATACGCTCAAGTTCACCGGTTTTGCAAGAATGTGCGCCTCACTTCCTAATAGCATTAAATGAAATTGCACCAACTTAAGCTAAGTACATCGCACATTTTAGAATGTGCGCCGCACTTCGACCCCTTCTCAGTCTATAAATAGAGGACTAGTAAGTATTTCCCGTCTGATCTCTAACCGGGGCCCTCTGAGTGGGGGCAGCAACTGCGGCTATACAATCTCTGGTCATGTGACCAACCCTCTTGCAGTTACCACACTTCGCCATACACGACCCTTCGTGGTGCATTTTGCACTTGTTGCAATAAGGCAAAACTCCAGCATACCCTCTCCTTTCAACATTGTTTCCAACCGTATAGGCTCTTGCTACATTCTGACCATTAAACATTCTGCCTCTTAAACGGTGGTTGTTGCTGTCCACGGTTGTCTCTTGGGTTGTTGTTAAACCTTCTCTTGTTCTCAGCATTCTTAATGGCGTAACCCTTCAACTTTTGGTCCATCAAGTTGTTAGCAATATGGATTGCATCCTGAAGTCTAACAGGTTCAACAACAATTACATTCCCTTGAATGCTATCCGGAAGACCTCAAATGTACTTCTTAACCTTATCCTCCTCTTGCGGGGCCATCTTAGTGCACAACAGAGTCAAATCTTAGAACCTCTGGTTATAAGCAGTGAGGTTATTACTTTTCACTGTCAAGTTCCATAATTCTGTCTCCATTTTCTGGATTTCATTCCTAGGACAATACACCTCAGTCATTAGCTTCATGAGTGCCTTCTACGTTATGGCATAAGCAGCATCAACTCCAACTGTCTTTTTATGGGAATTCCACCAAGTCAATGCACCATCCAACAAGGTGCATGATGCATACTTCACTTGATATCTTGGTGGGCAAATACTGATATGGAACACCGTTTCTATTTTCTTAAACCAATGGGTTAAACCAACAACTCCTTCTGTTCCCTTGAAATTAAGCGGCTGGCATTTCACAAAATCTTGGTAGGTACACTCTTTAGTAACGGGTACAAAACCTCTGTTGTTCACATTGGGGTTTCCATTCCCATTCTCGTTACCGTTTCCATTATTAACATTGGCCTCGACATTGTCGTCTTGTTGCTCATTCTCCATTTCTATTTCGGTTTTGGGGTTCCTGGCAGTGTCATACGCTTTTAGGGCTTCTTCCACGCGCTTGGCAATCAACTCATTGATTACATATTGGGTCATTCCAGAACGTGTAGCAGTTGGGATTGTTATACATCACCAAAAATAATAATCACTGTTAGATCTTAGGTAAGATTAAATTACCTTAAACGTTGGATGGAACAATGCAATCTCTTAATATGAAAATTTTAAGATTTACATAAATGCACGACAAGGCTACGATCAAGTAAATAATAGAAAATTACGTAAATGATAGGGAAAATAACATCATAACATAGATAATAGGATGATAGATTTCATAACATCGAATATAGTCGATTACATCGCGATTTTCTAAGGTAGGATCTACAGATCGATAACGCTACTACTACTCCAATACTACTAATCGCTACACGAACAATGATGGAACAAGAATCTAGGAGCGATATCCTAAATGCCTCCTAGCGTAAGCCTCAAGCCTCCCGATCCTTACACGATCATAAAAATAGAATCGACGAATCTACCTCAAATCCCTCTGAACATAAGTCATACTACGTCGAAGACGGTTAACTCTCTGTCTCTCAACATCTAACATGCCTCTGAGTCTCACGTTATCTCGCTCAAACGTACCGATCCTCTCTAATATAGTAGCGCTCTGCTGGCTAGTCGCTACAATCCTATGTCCCTAGTCTCTCTGGACACTCTCTATAACCTGAATCCGGTGAGCTGGGATTTCCATAGTATGATCATGAAATATCTGTACCAAATCTCCCAATGTCTCATAGGTAACCTCTACAGCTCTATCAGCTGTGACATGATCAGGAAAATCCTCCCTAACAGACTCACGTACATCCTCATCAATAACTAGTCCGACCCTTGGATCAACCTCAACCTCAACTGTGCCTCTCGCACTAGACTCGACCTCCTCCTCGGCCGCAGTCTCAAACACAACTCTAACATCCGTCCCTCTAGATCTAATAGCATCAACATACGCAAAACACTCATCAATATCTACCTAAACGTCAGGGTCGATATCAGGCTCTGTGTAAGGCTCATAACTATCCTCAACGTCAACTCCTACACCAGTCTCTCTAGGTACATACGACACATAGCCCTCTTCTAAACTAACTTCAAAATCAGTCACTGAATCAGAATCCCTAATCCTCTTAGGCGGTGGTAATAGGTCAACGCGCACGAGCGATAGGGCTCCGTGTACGGGTAAAGCTACAGGTACCGATGAAGTAGGGGGCCTACATCTCTTGCAAGATGGCTCCGGAGAAATATCAGTCGATGAATCACAAGGAGAATCTGATATGGCATAACCTGATGAAGAATGTCTCGAAGAAGAACCAGATGAAGTGTTTGAATGCGAATATGATGAAGTCTTTGACGAAGAATCTCGTGATGAGTCATCTGAGGTGAAATGATCCAATGAAGAGGAATCTGATGGGTATCTCGATGCAAGTCGATGGATAGGTAATGATCCAACACTCTTCCTGACAGTCAACATCTTAAGTACCCTATTAGGCTGGGTACGATAAGGTCGACCAACAGGAATCGGCTGCCCGAGAAAAATAAGAATAGCCGGTCGGCAAGGTAAACTGGGTGATGCAGGTAAAATCTGAAGAATAGGTGGTTATGAGCGTGCTGCTACTCGGCTCCTCCACCGAGCAGCAGTGACCTTATACGGGTCCTGCGATGGCGGTCTCTCAGAAGTGTCACTGTCAGATGAGTCAGTGCAAATGAATGGGGAAGTGTATTGTATAGTGGGAGAAATAGGTGGTATAGTGGGTACAATAGGTGAAATAGTGGGTGTATCAATGAGTATTTGTGGAGTGTCATCATGAATTACGGGTAAATCAACAGTAGGTGTAGTGGATGGAATGGTAGTGGGAATCATGCTGAACAAGATAACTCGAGCAGTGGACGTCCCCACGCTCTTCTCTGACGAGTCCAAAGAAATTAAGATGACGGAAATGGCCATGACTTGCACAAGCAACAGTTCAAATAAATCCCTTTATATCAACCATGCATTATGCCGGGGAAAACTATATAAATATAATACAAGGTAAAATACATTATGCAAATTATATAGGGCAATATGAAATTATCGGTTACATAAAGATAATATCATTATAATTATCATATACGTAAGGCAAGATGGGATCATGTAAGGGCATAATTAATTCACGTAGGGATCACATACTGGTTATAGACCAGACCTAGATATTCTACCTTGTTCTCTATAACTTTGGCTCTGGATACCAATATGTCATACCCCCAAATAGGGTCCCGTCAGAATAAGTGTCCGGGGCATGACATCATACATATCTCAAGTACAAAGCATAAAGAACGACCTCTAAAAGGGGTACGTTTTAGAAAAAATCATAACTCATTGCGTAAATTTAAAAGTAATTAAGTCTTACAAACCATTTCAAAGTGATTTAAACATAGCGGAAGCAGTAAGAAAACATAGTGGAAGCAATATTAATGTTTGACATAAGACAACGAGTATGAAATAAGATAGTCTTGAAATCGATCGAAGCCACATTGCACATAGACTTCTAATAGCACACCTTGATAATCCAAGCTAAGCACCTGAGATAAAGATGCTTAAAACGTTAACATAATATTGGTGAATCCATAGGTTTAATTCAAACGTAGTTATAGTGGACTACAAGATTTCAGAACGCATGTGACAGTTATAACAGATACAACTTCACACGAAAAGGTGTTTACGTTGTGCTAAGATCATGACCCCGAAGCTAATAGTGTAATGTAGCATGTGTATTGCCATATAAAGTTGCCCTGGTAGGTGTCTAACCAAGACCACCCAAACTAGTTTCGACATGAAATACATCTGTTGGCCTCTACATCAGACGTACCCGACCAATAAGAATTACCAAACCCGGATGGGGATTATTAGTCCCAATAGATCTATTTACTCACTCGCGCTTACTTAACCAGCCATTCGGTTAAAGGTAATTAACGGTTCATGATAGTATGGGTGAATAGTGGTCTAAGCTACTTAGGTAACACGTAAACAAGGGAAAATATCACGTAAAGTACTTGTGTCCGGTTTAAGAAAACAAGCAATGTTTCTCACCCCAAGTTGTAAAACATTTATTCAAAAACGAGTAAAAGTGGGGCTATGAACTCACCTTGGTTGGTGAAGTGAAGTAGTGAAAAGCTAGAAGAGTAATCACACGGTAACGAACGACGGTACACGAACACGACCTAAGAAATATAGGCTTCGGTTTAGATTCAGAATGATAGAGAAATACGAATAATGCATATGTGTTTATTAAAAATATTTTAGTTTATGTTCTTCTAAAATTAAGCATTATTGATCGTTTCGTGGTTGAAACGTTTGACTAAGTAAAGTATATAGTAATATTAAGTATATAATACTATACATAAATATTCGAGTAAAGTATATACATATTTTTCGGCTTTTTACCCATCCCCGTATAACTAGTTAAAATAATTTAACATAAACGTTTTCTAATATTTTCAAAGTATAAAAACTTTATAAAAATTTCGGCATGACCCGTTCGTGGTTACACGTTTTCCAAAGTCGTAGACTTTATTAAATATTCACTTTCAACTCTCATTTTGCAAATACAATCTCTATACTATCAAATCCCTTTATAAACTAGTCTGGAAGTCCTTTTGGGCCCTTATTGGGCTTTTAGGTCCAATAAGCCTTAATAGAAAATCCGTAATATGAAAAGTCTCAAAATAAGCAAACGTTTAGTATCCAAGTTTGGATATTACCAAATAAGCTATATACGAGCTTATCCAATAAGCTATGCCGTGGGCTAAACGCCGTGGTGTTTTGTCTTATATTGGGCCGTGGCCCGTTAAATCAAATATGTAGATTTAAACTTATCCATTTGGTCTGATAAGCAATCCGTTAACCAAATAAGCACTCGACTTATTAGTAAACTATAAATAAGCTCAAAATAAGTCAAGACAAAGACCCAATAAGCCAACCGTGGGCCTTAAGCCATGATTTGGGTTCATGTGTTGGGCCGAACCCCTTTAACTTATACGGGCCCATTAGTTAAGCCCGATAAGCTAAATAAGTATCAAATAAGTTCTTGGTTCTCGAATAAGCTATCAATAAGACCTCAATAAGCCAAGTCAAATAAGCCAAACCATTGGGCTTATGGATTAAGCTCATGGTTTTGGGCTTTGGTTGTGAGACGCAGCTTAATAGTCCGTTAAGCATA
The DNA here is from genome assembly GCA_026074375.1 of Tanacetum coccineum. Classification (NCBI taxonomy): domain Eukaryota; kingdom Viridiplantae; phylum Streptophyta; class Magnoliopsida; order Asterales; family Asteraceae; genus Tanacetum; species Tanacetum coccineum. The sequence continues at coordinate 32,161 of BQNB010019395.1, read as the reverse complement.
TTTGGGCTTATTTGTTAAGCCAAATAAGCTCAGTACTTGTGCTTTCAAAAATAAGTTATAGAATAAGCTAAGAAACATAATCCGAATTTAAATAAGCTAGAACAAACTCCCTTTTTGTTTTCCTTTTGGGTCGAATAGTGATATAAGCCCAATAAGCTCTCAAAGAGCTTATTAAATAAGCCGAATACAAAATAAGCATAAAGTTTCAATCTTTATTACATAAAAATAACCAAGATCACAAAACTATGATTTCCTTGTCTTTCTTTTTATGTATTTCGAACCAAAACATAACCCTTTTAGGGTTTACGTAGTTTTTAAACCTTGATTTTCAAAAAGCGTTTGTACAACTTGTTTATATGCATTATGAAGAACACAAAAGTACAAGATTTAAGAAGAATGGATGACTTAAAAAGATGGATGATTAGAAGGTGATTAGAACTAACAACAACCCAAACGTTGTTTTTAAATACCTAAATGGTTATACAAAATTAACCCGAACTCTTCTATCTTCAAATAGGCGATGACATCAAATAACGTCTATTTTATAGCATCATTTATCCTATGTATTTAACCCATTTTGTATAATTATTGCAAAGAATTGATACTTAATCGTTTATATTTGAGAATTGCAGTAATTATGGAGTAGTTGGTGAATATTAGCAAAAGGCGCGCATTCTGGAGCTTAAATAAAGATATTTTGAAGATTAATGATTCTAACTACCAATACGCCATATCCAATCCCTTGGATACGCCGTATCGAACCGACTTCCAGACCCTATAAACACAAAACTCAAAAACGAGTTTTAAGTGTGCTAAATTATATTCTCGATACCTAAACCATAAAAGTCAATTTTCAGAGGAGAAAAAGAGCAAAAAAGGTCTTGCAACACATTCTAATCCATAGAATACAATGTGTAATTTCTTATACTTTTGTAATTGTTCAGTTTTTGGTATCATTCATTAACTCGGTTAGTTTACCTTGGCTAAAACAATTACTCTTGTATTAGTTATGATGTTTAAAGGCTAATACCTTCGGGTATTAGCCATTATTATGAAGATCTGAATGTTTGGTTTTGTTTATATCTCGATTGCTTAATTTATGGTTGAACGCTTGTTTATGTTTATCAATTCATACTTTTTTACGTGCTTTTGTATGTGACCTATCATTCAACTGGATCTAGTGATAGGGACCAAGTAATCTAGATGCCGGGATAACTCTCCATATAGTAGTTTATACATCTAGAATCATAGGATCACAAATATTTTCCTTCTAAAATCGTGCTAAGGATACGCTTCTGGCTTAACTAGTTAACGGAAACTGCCTTTGGTTTATTGAACATGTTGACTAGTAGGTGAATCTAAATAATTCAACAAGTAATGTTTTGATTCCATTGGATAGTTGGACAAGTGGACTACTAGAGTATAAATTGCCATTAAGTAGTAAGTGGGTAAAGTCTCTATGAGCTAGGGTTTAACAAGATCACCATTGCTTTAATCCCTAAGATAGATTATAATCAGCAAATAAGGATGCTTTATGCAAATGCTTTAATTGTGACAGAATTAATGTGTCTAGGTCTTAGGATGAAGTCTCGCCTAAGTCTAAGAATGATATGCGTCTTCGAGATAAGTAATCATTGCAGTGAATAAACAAACCAACTTCTAATCGGATTAATGATGGCTAATACAGTTTTCTATCATAAGGCTCGACCGCTCTTTTATCTTCTGTTAATTTGCTTGTGTGGGTTAAAGTGTCTTGAATTGATTATAGTCACCAACCAAACATGTGTCAGTCTCTCAGGCTGAAAACCTCCATTTTACCTGTTAGAATTAGGATTAGAACTAACATAGGATTAGCATAGGTTTGACTTAGATTAGAATTAACTTAAATTAGATAACCAAAATATAAATAAATTGAGAGATTTAACCTCGCTTCAAGTGTTCGACACCCTACTTACCACGAATCTACCACCGACCGGGTACTCCGCTACCGGGGAGTGAAAATTAATCTTGATTTTTATTTTATGTTTTGGTTTTTAACATTAGATATAACCCTTAGGAGTAGTATAAATTAAATTAGTGTATATTCTTGTATATTCTGTATATTTTTGTATATTTGTTAGTTTAATTGTTTGCTTGTATATTTGTGTGTTTAATTTAATTGTTTTGCTAATACACTGTTCTGGTCGATAACTCGATACGGCGTATCCACTTCCATCGGATACGGCGTATCAACCTTCTGTCCAATACATCGTATTCATTCAACAGCTTAATACGGTGTATTCACTTCTATTGAATACGGCGTATCGATCAACCAGAACGGAATCAAAATCTTAATTTTTATATTTGATTTCCGTGCTAAAATTTGTTCTATCTTTCTTTAGAGCAAATCCTGCTGAAATTTTAACCCTTGTTACATGAAGTACTTATCAGAGCTAGTAGACTGAAGAAGATACCATAAAAAGTCATGGCTGAACCAACTTTAGAAGAATACATAATGAATGCTCAAAATAAATCGAACCTTTCTATCACCAGTAACGATATAAACATTGAACTCAGCAAGGAATTTTTGGAGGAATTACAAATGAATGCATACCACGGATGGATTGACGAAGAAGTGATAAACCACATTGCTATGGTACTTAAAATGATTGATTCGATCTACATTCCTGGTGTGGATTCCCGTCAACTACGAATGAAAATCTTTCCTCTCTCGTTGGCTGATGAGACAAAACAATGGTGGATAAACGAAAAAGAAGGAAAATCACAGTTTGGGAAGAACTTGTTGAGAAATTTTTCTGTAAATTTTATGAAGAATCATACGATGGAGAAGAAAAAATGTTGGACGAAGGAGACAACTGGGGGATTGATCCGCTCGAATTCATATCACGAGTAAATTCATCATTTGATAAACATATGAAAATAGATGGAAGAACTAAAAAAGTATTATTCCATGCTTGGATGAATGGGAGTTGGAATAAGAGACGAATGGATGATAGTATTTTGAGTAGTAACTACACTGCCACTGACTCGTTCTTCAAACCTTATCTGATAACACGCGGAAAATGCGACACCAAAAAGGAAGACGAACAAAATCAGACGAAGCGTAAATACAACAATACATCCGAATCTATTGATGAGCAACCTAACAAATGAATGTGTAAAGCAGAAAAGTTTGAGGCTATTCAGTACTCACTTGGACCCAATGAAGAATATATTGCTATGAGAAGATGTAAATATGATATTTGGGAGAGAAACGAAGATAATATGTCCAAAATCTATCGAGATATTTTTCAGAAAAAGGAAAACGGATGGATGGTGACGCACACCAAATAACGATGAAGAGAAGTTGAAGAAAAGTCTAACTTAAAGACTTCGATGTAAACAAAAGTGCTTCCCGGGAGACAACCCGGATTGTTATTTAATTTTATCGAGTATGTCTTCCCAGACATCAATACGGCGTATCCGCTCCATACCATACGGCGTATCGATTGTCTGGACGTTATCAATCTTTATTTTTTATGCACTTTAAAAACATTATTGTCAGTTCTGGCAATACGTCGTATTCATGCACATGATACGGCGTATTCACCAAATCTGGCCCGTATTTAGTTTGTTTAGTTTAGTTTAAATTAACCATAGGTACCAAGATAGGAATACACGTTTTTTTCCTATATTTTATACAAGACCTTAGAAGCAAAGAAATATCGACGAATATCGGTGGAGAATTTACAAATCTGGAGATCTTGAAGTGTTGGAGTCTTGAAACTTCAAGGCGGCTATTCAACACACAATCTTGCTAATAAACTCAACATGGAGAATCTACCGAGCAAATATCAGGGGAGTTTCTCATTCTAATTCTTTTTAATTCCCGTATTTAATGTTTTATCTATACAACGAGGACGTTGTATAATTCAAGTGGGGGGGTGGAATTAGAATGTATACTTGTCATATTTTTCACACTAAAATGCTTAAACTATGCTCAAATTTAAAAAAATTTCAAGCATACTTTTGTGAAATTACTTGATACATAACCCGCACACAATAACCCTTGTTAGATATTGTGAGGATTTAACCTATCCGTTTCCAAATGTTTACCCAAATTCCACAAAAATATGAGTGTGCCGGTGATGTAGTAGACTTTAGAACTTGGCTTGGTATATCTATTCGAGACCGCAATAATGAGTACTATGGATTTAGATGGAGTAACTTGTTTAAATTGGTAAATTTTAGGATTACACCCAAATCGCCTTTACATGTTGCTTATTAACTAACTACACTGGTTAGTTAACCCCCGAGTGACAAGTAGGATTCAAGTGGGGGATATTTGATGACATCAAATGACGTCTATTTTATAGCATCATTTATCCCATGTATTTAACCCATTTTGTATAATTATTGCAAAGAATTATTACTTAATCGTTTATATTTGAGAATTGCAATAATTATGGAGTAGTTGGTGAATATTAGCAAAAGACGCGCATTCTGGAGCTTAAATGAAGATATTTTGAAGATTAATGATTCTAACTACCAATACGCCGTATCCATCAAGGAAGATACGGCGTATCCATGCCTGCACTCACCAAAAGACCATAAAGGAAAGAAGCTTAATAAGCCGTATTCAGAGAATCTTAATACGCCGTATTCAAGATATAGTATGTGAAGATTCTGGAAGATATCAAACGTGGTCCCTACTCCAAAAAACTCCAATACGCCGTATCCAATCCCTTGGATATGCCGTATCGAACCGACTTCCAGACCCTATAAATACAAAACTCAAAAACGAGTTTTAAGTGTGCTAAATCATATTCTCGATACCTAAACCACAAAAGTCGATTTTCAGAGGAGAAAAAGAGCAGAAAAGGTCTTGCAACGCATTCCAATCCATAGAAGACAACGTGTAATTTCTTATACTTTTGTAATCCTTCAGTTTTTGGTTAATTCGTTAACTCGGTTAGTTTACATTGGCTAAAACACATACTCTTGTATTAATTATGATGTTTGAAGGCTAATACCTTCAGGCATTAGCCATTATTATGAAGATCTGAATGTTTGGTTTTGTTTATATCTCGATTGCTTAATTTATCGTTGAACGCTTGTTTATGTTTATCAATTCATACTTGTTTACGTGCTTTTGTATGCGACCTATCATTCAACTGGATCTAGTGATACAGACCAAGTAATCTAAATGCCGGGATAGATCTCCATATAGTAGTGTATACATCTAGAATCATAGGATCACAAATATTTTCCTTCTAAAATTGTGCTAAGGATACGCTTCTGGCTTAACTAGTTAACGAAAACTGCCTTTGGTTTATTGAACATGTTGACTAGTAGGTGAATCTAGATAATTCAACAAGTGATGTTCTAATTCCATTGGATAGTTGGACAAGTGGACTACTAGAGTATAAATTGCCATTAAGCAGTAAGTGGGTAAAGTCTCTATGAGCTAGGGTTTAACAAGATCACCATTGCTTTAATCCCTAAGATAGATTATAATCAGCAAATAAGGATGCTTTATGCAGATGCTTTAATTATGACAGAATTAATGTGTCTAGGTCTTAGGATGAAGTCCCGCCTAAGTCTAAGAATGATATGCCTCTTCGAGATAAGTAATCATTGCAGTGAATAAACAAACCAACTTCTAATCGGATTAATGATGGCTAATACAGTTTTCTATCATAAGGCTCGACCGCTCTTTTATCTTCTGTTAATTTGCTTGCGTGGGTTAAAGTGTCTTGAATTGATTATAGTCACCAACCAAACCCGTGCCAGTCTCTCAGGCTGAAACCCCCCTTTTACCTGTTAGAATTAGGATTAGAACTAACATAGGATTAGCATAGGTTTGACTTAGATTAGAATTAACTTAGATTAGATAACCAAAATATAAATAAATTAAGAGATTTAACCTCGCTTCAAGTGTTTGACACCCTACTTACCACTGCCCGTTAAAGTGTTGTTTTTGGTTAAGTCGGTAAAATATAAATTTAAAACTTGAAATATCATAAATAAACACCACACAATGACACATCAATAGGTTTGATCAAAAGATGAAAATTATGAGTTGTGTGTGTGTTTTATGGCGTTCGAACCAAGAGAGAGCAAAGAGAGACCGTGTGTGTGTTTTTGAAATGTAGGAATGAGAGTATGATGCACCTAGACTCAATTGTAAATATAATGTGAATATGGGAGACATGCTAGCAAGAATAAAGGAACCACAATGTATGTGTGTGTCCTTAGGGGGCGGACGACCAAAGAAAAAAAGGGGGGGAATGGGGACCAAAATCATCTAGCCAATTTTTTAATGTTTAGGATCCTAGGTAGATATTTAACCAAGACGTAGATATTTTTGGTTAACGGTTTCGACTTACGAAAAATTAAAAAAATGACATTACTCACGTAAATAAATTCTAAAATTTCAAATATCCAAACGAAACGTAAAAACGCGACTACTGTCGAAAGACTACGATAATTTGCAACGCGGATCACTTCCAGTAACGATTATCAGATAATAACGAAATAACATCCTGGTTAAATGTAAAAATTACACGTAACTTATGAAATTCAAATTACTGAACAAAAACGGCTAAAATATCGGCCTGAAATTTACGGGGTGTCACAACATGGTTGGAAAACAATGGTTGTTTAGATTACCAAAAAATCACCATATCACATGCACCGATGCTCCTAAGATTGTGTCTCGGATTCAGATGATCGTGTTCTCATCAATGTGTTCAATAACATAGTAGCATCACATTCGGTTAGTATTTTAATTTAAATCACATTCAATTTATTAATTTGATACTTCTAACATGTCAACCTAACAAGTTCTTTTCATATGTTTAAGAAAAAGAGGCAGTATATGAAATCAAATAAACATTGGAAGGACACCGAAGAAGGCTGAAATATATCATTTATGCGTTCATGTTTTATCTTTTTACATCGCTCTTTCTATTTCGCTTGAACTATAACATTTTTAATGTTGATCGAATTGAATTTTTTGATGTTTTCTATTTCGGGTACTTTAATCAAAGTGTTTGTTTGTTAATTTTGATTTTGTGTACTTTAAGTTATATTACATTTCATTTCTTAAATTCGCAACCAAAACATCACATTATTCTTTTATAACTCCTTTAATATATCTCTCACAAATTTTATGCATTCTGGCCTTGACACTAAAAATACCGTTTACTAATTTGCTCAGTTATTGAGAAAATCGTCCATCAGATGGGTAGAGACCTAGTTCACATTAAAAATTAATAAACATCAATCGGATAACTATAAAATATATTAATTTACAATATCAAAAAATAAAAAGGTAAATGAGCTCGAATTTAGGAATGGATGATCGTGGGGTAAAAAGGAGGTTAAGAGGGTAATCATTTTTCAATACCTCAAATTTGTTAAGTAACAAGTGATTATCACCTGCGCTTCGCTGCGGGACTATTAACGAACGTCGTTCAGGGTTGACTTGTCGTTTTAGTTATTCCGAAAATACCGGCGGGTAAACGGGTCAGACCGATTTTAGTAAATTCTAACTTTTTCGTTACTTAACAGCCGTTAGTGGGGAGGGGATATTTTGTAATTTTTTGTAAAATAAGGGTAGTTTTCATAATTTAACACATAATGCGATGTGGTATTTCGTAAATACCCGAAGGATTATTTCGTAAATACTTTTCGAGTCGGACCGGGTCGGGTCGACCCGGGTGCATTTAATGCAAATTGAATGCAAAAGGCCATTAAATGCAAACAATCCTGCTCTTTGTATGTTTATATGCATTTAATGCACACTAAAGCCATTTAATGCAACTTAATGCTTAGGCGGGTCGGGCCGACCCGGATGCAATAAATTTTTTGCAACCGGGTTCCCCAATAATTGTATGGTTTAAGAATGGATTATTACCTACTTTTAGTTAATGAATGATTGCATTATAAACAATCAATCATTACTTTTTATTATAATACACTTTTCTCACCCTCTAAAACTCTCAACCAAGCACATCCTAAAAGTGTTAGGTAGAGTTTGGGGCTGTCAGACAGTGCAATAAGAAAAGTGGTACTACTTCAACACTTTTTCTCATAATATTAGAATTCACAACAACACCAAAACACACGATTCCTTCTTATTTCTGGTGTCATGGGACACCCTCTAACCCACACATAACTCACCAAAACATAAATACAATACAAAAAAACAAAAAAAGGAAAAAGCAGGACCATCTGAGCTGGCAACGACGGCGCCAGACCCCGAAAACACCACACCCAGTGTGGTCTTGGTGTTGTCCAATCACATTTTGAGGAAACATCACCCCACTAGCCATTATGTCGAAAGCTCTAAAGAGTACTTAAACTCACAATCATTTAGTTTAAACTCCTTTTACAATGAGGGTATGTTTGGGAAGGGGCTTTTGGGCGTTTGGGCTTTTAAAATAAGGCGGCTTACAAAATAAGTCAGCGTATAAAATAAGTTTCGTTTATCACGTGAGCTTATGAAAAGGCTTATAAGTCATGTCTCTATAAGCCTCAGCCCCATAAAAGGGGCTAAAAACTTTAGCCCGAGACTTTTGAACCTTAAATTACTTATATACCCACAAAAATATGTAACATATACCAAAAACTCAATTAGTTATGTGTTTTTAGTAATTTTGCAATAATAAGCCCAAGCTGCCTATTTGCCAAAATAAGTTTACAAAAATACAAATTTCGACTTTGGCTTATAATATAAACCCTAGCCCCAGCTCCAGCCCCAACACAAGCCTCAGCCCGAACCCTAACCCATTTCGCCCAACACACCTGAGGCTTACACACAATATAAATTGTCATTATTATAGACACCTATCTTCTAATTAGCCTAGTAAATAAAGGCCTGGTACAACAGAAATAGTAATATAATTATTGAGTTTAGGTGTTTCTCTTCAGTGATCTATTAGATTGAATTCGTATTACCGTTTGTGGCACACATAAGTAACCATCTGGGCTAGATTAAATGAGCATTAAAGATAACCTTTGGAAAGTTGTTATTACATGTGAGAGGTTTTGGATTCGAGCTTTTCCGTAGGGGTTTTCTTTTTGGAACAAAAAAGAAGTGGAGTTTATCCTTTAAGGAAAAAGTTCGAGTCTTGCATACTGCCCAATTGAATGTCACTGTGAGCTCGAATCACTAACAACTAATTACCATTCTTAAAAAATTAGAAAAAATGGTTTTTTAATATCTTTCAAATATAAAGTAAATTTTTTTTTGCTTAAGAGTAAAAAAGATTAAAAAAAACTTAAGAAACAAATAATGTTTAATTCCGATATTATACATTATACTAAAGACCAGGAATTGGGGTGTGTGCCCCATTTAATGCCAACATTAATGGCCGGTTGACCCAACTGTGACCCGGCGGGTTGACCCGGCCCGACCTTTTTAAAAAAAAAAAGTTTTATAATTTTTATTTCTTTTATGAAATACCCCCTCGCAGTATGCGTCAAATTACGAAAACTACTCACATTTAAAGAAAACTTTTTTTTTTCGTTTTTTTCCCCGCTCCGCAGCGGAGCGCGGGTTTACAAACCTCGTTCCTTCTAAACTTAAATTTCAATCATTTATTTCCTTTCTCACATAAAATTTCAAACAATATTAACTTCGTGAAATGATTTAAAAGTCTTACAGTTTGCCGCTGAAAAAAAATCTGATTGCTATACACGACACTCGCCTAATATAGTCAAAGAAAAAAAAACTGAATTGGTCAGTTGATCAATAAACCGGCTAATATATTATGTGTAGCGTGTTCGATTTAGTATAACTGCATTATTTTGAAACTAAACGACAAACATCTAATGGGTATGAATTTTGCATATGACAAAGTCCATTGCTACAATGTTGGCCATACTAACATAATTCGCAAGGCATGAATTGCGAGAACGAGAAAATTAGGTAATGTTTAGGATTTAAGTTCATTTGAATACCAAATATTTTGTGGATACCGGGGACTCATCCCCACTCTTTACCTTCATCTCATCCAATGGATGAGATTAAATAGTCTATTTACACTAGAGGGGTATTTTTGTCTTATATATAAACTTATTTTTATATTACCAGCTCATTTGATACACACACATACCTGCACTTTTTTTTCTCTCTCTACACCGATCCACAACTAAGCGATCCATCAACACAAACAACTAATCGATCGATCTTCAATCGATTAAATTATTTTGAATCGATTAAATTATTTTGAATCGATTAAATTATTTTGAATCGATTATCTCCTTCTTCAGTTGATTAACATCATGTTCAGATCTGTTTTTATTTTAGCTTATTTGATGTGATTAAGCTTACTAATTTATGAGCTTATAATTCAGCTTATTTTGAACGAATTATCTGAATTAATTATTGCTATTGATAAGCTAACTTATTAGGTGATTTATATAAATAAGTTTATTAATCATCATAATCAGTATTTATTTTGTTGAGTTATAAGCTAGCTTATTTTGATGAATTATAAGCTATCTAATTAGCTTATTTATGTTGCCAGTGTTAATAAGCTTTATTATTAGCTATTTTTATGTTCTTATTAGATTAATGTGTTGATATAAGCTGAATTAAGGTGTATTTAACTTATCAGTTAGCAATAAGCTGTTGTAAGTAGCTTTTGGTTAATGTGTTTGATATATCAAATATGATATATTTCGTACGTATATCATATATGATATTGCTTTTCATATGTATATGGCATCTGATTATCATATTTGATATTTCATTTTTTCCAGGTGACTGTTTACTTATTCTTTTATTTTCATTTTTATTTTTTCAGAGATTGAAAGGTGCGTATTAAAGGAGGGAAATAAAAAGCGATTAAAAAATGTATGAGGAACAGGAATTCATGTTCATTGTGTGGAGGTACTAATCATAACAAGAGGACGTGCACGTGTATGTTTAAGGATCAAGATGAAGTCGTCGTGGCCCAGGATGAAGTTGTTCAAGAAAAAATAGATTTGATTGAAAACGAAGAAGAATTGATTTAAGAAGAAGAATAGTAGTTTCAATAATAAGAAGGTTTTGGTTTAATCATGAATTCAGCAGACTCTTTGTTTTTGTGTCTTTAGATTATGACTAAGTGTTTATCTTTTTTGTTTTGACTAATCACATTTGATCTTTGTATTTTACAAGTTTGAATCATACCATCATATATGATTTCTAAAAGAAATCATATATGATATAACATTAAGTTAAACTTTTTTTTATCTACCATTATTTTTGTGTTGAAACAATCTACAATATTTTCTTCTACTGTAAAAAAAACACATGAGTGATGATATTCGAATCGCACCATTGGGCTATGAAGACCACAACATCAGCATAAAAGAGATGTAGTAGCATTACATAGTTAAAGATTGATCAACGGATCCCCAAAATGTGATACACACTACGGTACCTGTAGGATCCCGTAATCACTTCACTTCATATATTTAAACACGAAATTAGATCAAGAAAAGAGATGAGGAGATGAGTTGTTCTTGAGAGAGAGTTTAGAGAGAGAGATGAGAGAAAAGAGAAATGGAATTATATTTGAAAATGAACAACTAGCTTTTTCTAAATAAGAAAAAGCTTATATACCCCGTCACGTTAAAGGTACGCGCGGGATATTTAACTAGGACCCGGGCTCGGGTTTTGCTTGGGATTAAACCCAAAACATATACAATATTAGATTATCTATCGAGCCCGATTCCCGATATTATCCTATTACAACATTAACTAATTAAAGACCGAAGCTCCATCGTAGAGTGACCGAACTTCCTTGTTCGACTCAATAAATTGAGGCTAACAATCTCCCCCGAAGTGAGGTCTTGAACACGGGAACGAGCTTCCTTTATTGACTCAATAAAATTGAGGCTAACAATCTCCCCCGAAGTGAGTTCATTGATGACACTCCTTCATGAGATCAGTGAGATTGCTTTTGTCGTTTAAGCTCGAGTGTTCTTGGTCTTTGTCTTCGTTGTAAGCTTGTTCCTTCATGCTTTGCGATCTTTACTTTTGGCCTTCGTCATTGTCTTTATCGTCTATGCCATCTTGCGATCTTGTGTCTTTGACCAACATGCTCATACTATTCATCATCTTGAAAGCTTTATTTCAGAATATCTTGAGCTTTCTTGATTGATTTTCTTTGTAGAATGAGCATGAATATGTGGTAATGAATCGACTTTGGTTGATTGGGATACTGTCACCACCATTTTAACCTGCAGGTTTATGTTAGTGATAATCCAGAAAATTGATTTGAAAATCATTTGACATATTACTTGTAAAAGAGTTTTTGTAACACATCAGAAGTTTTAAGCTTTTATCAAAATTCATCAACCGTCAATTCATTTACTGGACCA
>BQNB010019395.1:4070-17894 GCA_026074375.1 Tanacetum coccineum | reverse complement strand
GATTTGTGGTAGAATACCCGTGGAATCATAGGATGAAAGGGATTCCTTGGCGTAGGCTATTCTCTATTAGTGATGACAAACTAAAAAAGGGCTTTGGTAATTGACATCTACCATTTTCACATAATTAAAAAGATGAACAAAAGGGCTTGAATTCAAGTATAGGTCGAAATGACTTTGGTTAATTACTTAGGAACATTAATTATCTAGCAAACATACTTAATTGGCTTGAGGGTTGATGATGTTCATAGGTAGAAAAGGTTCGTCATTAGTTTCATGCATAAATATGATTTAGTGAAGTATACCACGAAATCAAATCATATACAAATGGGTTTTGTGAATCACATACACTTGTTTACCCAACATAATCAAACATGGATATCAATGAAATGGATTTCTCGCATAAGTATAGCCTTAAAAATGGAACGGATTTGCTTAAGTAATTACCTTAATTTTGTGACGCTAATGGCCGTGGCAACCTTAGTGTCTATCTTGCTACCTAGTATTGGTTTAAACCAAGTCTCGTGGAACGAACTTTACTTACCTGACTTTACTACGATTGAACGAGTATACTTGCTCATATGTATTGTTGGTAATTTCATTAGACTCGATTATAAATGTAAAACTTGCACTCGACCAACGTCATCAGTTTGTTTTTGTAAAAAAAGTCTTACTAGCGTCTGAATCTGACCGATCAGACGCGGTTAGACATTTTGTTTGTTTGTTTTTCTCTAATAAGTCAGACACGATCAGACTTAAAATGTCTTACTCAACTCAGATGCAGTGATAGTATCTGATTGCCTTTTAATCTTATCTATCCATTGAGATTTTTACATCTCATCATCGATCTTTAAAAGGTTTAAAGATCTATATAAAGTATAAACCCTTCATCGATCTAGAGGAAACAATGTTACATGTTACAAATAACCAGTTACCATAAGATACCCGTCATTCCGAGATACAAAAACCTTACCCGAGACCTCATTACAAGATCTTAGCCGATACGTTGCGTTCGTGTTCACGTTCAAACAACAAGAAAATTAAAGAGTAGTGTTATGGTGATTCGATTTAAAGAAAACTTATGCGAATATAATTTTAAGAAAGACATTTGTGGTTTATGATTGACATTTGTGGGTAACTGAACTGTGAATTATGAAAGTGGGAGAGGCGTATTTTTATGAAAGGAGAATATTAGGTATTGAAGAGTAGTTAGAGTTATATATTACTAGGGTTATAACACTATAGGTTAATTAGTTTGGGCTGAATTGGTTTTGTTTGATTCTTTGGGCCCAAAAATTTGGTAAAGGTTATAGTTAGGTTAAAAAATTGGTAAAGGTTATAGTTGGGTCACATAATTGTATAAGGATGTGACTATGGTGCCAATTTTCGTGAGACCGACGATAATCGTAACACGTTTGTTGATAGGGGTGAATCGAAACTGTGTGTTTGTGAATTTCAATATTGAAATATTTTTTCTAAATACTCATCAGATACATTCAAGTGACGTATTCACATTGGTATAGTTTATTATATACTCTAAAAATAAACAATTAAAACCATTCATACAATTATAAAAAAACAAACAACATTACTTCATTCAGATTCAGACTTTGTGACCGCCTCATACCAATAAGATGTGGTAATCAGATTCAGACCCAAAACATCTTAATGAAACAAACACACTCTTAGTTATTTACATGATAAAAGTAATAAAAAGAAAACCAAAAAACCTACATTTACTATTTCTCCGTGTAAACTTCCAACCGAACACGCACACACTATAAAATCACAATTTAAATTAATAAGAAAGGACTTTCAAAAGGCTCTTTATACCTACAACGCATACACTTATATATAAAGTAAACTAGTTATTTGGTTGATATAAAGCTTGGATTCATGCTTTTTTGATGTTGATAATAGCCGCGTCAACCGTATCCATCTCATCGGTCGACATTTGTAGGACTTTCAAGTCCTCTGATACCTTTTGAGAATCATATAACGCAACTCTCGCGTTTGTCTCATTGGATAACGTCCATCTTTGTCTTGCGGTCCAAATTGTTGTTGCATCATCTCTTGAAACATTGCCGGGTTTGAACTGGGACTAGCGGTCGAGTTTAAAGAACGTTAACTCTTAGCAATCCTTTGTTGGCCAAAGAGCTTGAGTTCCTCGTTGGTAACTCGATGACGGTTTCATTTTGCATTGGTCGAATCAAGATTTTTCCACTTGTGCTTGTCTTTCAAAACATACCAAGCGCTCGTGTGCTTAAAATCCAAACTCATGTGTGATCTATAAAAGATTTCAACCCTCGTCATCCAATTCTCATCGTTCTCCCCACTCATAACCCTCGTTTCTTGCACTAACAAATAAACTTAGTGACCTCTCGATAAGTAGGAGTCCACTTTCCCGTCAACATGTTCTTGGTACGAATCAGAAAGTTTTTTTCGCGGCTTGATCATTGTATACCACTAAAATTTTGTACCAAAACGTATCATTTTTTGATTCGAACTGATTTTTGGATCCTCAGATATTTGTATGAAACATTCCGTCAAAAGCAACTCCTCGTCTTGGCTCCAAAAATTTCAAACTTTGACGGCTTCGTCTTGCGGTTGCGGATCAACGTTTTTCTTAGCAATTTTCTTGATACGTTTTCTCCGTGTTTTGGCCGACGTCGGAGTCGGGACCGCCTCGTTGTCTTCGTCTTGTGGTTGGTGGGACTGTTGGTCGGATTGTTGTTGGGAATTACCGGGTTGTTGTTGAGAAATTTGGGTATATTGCATTTGTTGTTGAAGTAGCCATTGTTAAAATGCAATTTGTTGATCGGGATTAGTATACGGGTTATAGTTGGGATAGTAAGGCTTTTGGGTGTTGGGATTACCTGAAGAAGACGAGCCCGAAATTTGGTTTTCGGTTCGTTAAGCATACCGGTTATTCATAGATTGTTGGGATTCATTTTAGGAGAAAAAAAAATACAAGATGTAGAAAAGAATGTGTTATAAATTATAGTGGAGGAGTGTGTGAAGTATGGTAGAATAATGTGGTATTTATAAGATTTTTAAGGGGTAAAAATTAAAAAAAAGGGTGTTATAATGCAAAAAAGGGTCAAAAAATACCTCCTAACTGTTTATTAACGTCTATATTTTCAAAAAAAAACAATTATAGGTATCACGTGGGCTGGTCACCACGACGCGTGATGCCAGCCACGGTACCGTCCCACTGGGAGCAGCAGTAGCCACTTTTAGGAGCCTTCTGGGTACCGTCGGGTTGGTGTCGACGCCAGAAATTTTTTCGACTGGGTAGGACGTTTGAGTGGTGCGTGGGGTTGTGGTTGGGTGTTTTCTATTGTTTGGGTTTTGGTTTTTGCCAGCCATACGAATGTATAAACAAACCTTACCGTTACACTCATCCGCTATACTACTACTTGCAGATGAAGGATGAATGAAAACTTAAGGGGGTGGGGGGGGCCGGGGGGGGGTGGGGGGTGGGATGTGGTTTGCGTGGTTCTTTGATTGGTTTTTGTCGGGGGGGTCCTTGGTTTGATTTGGGGTATTTTGGATTAGTTTACTGGTTTAATTTTTTCCGTTTTTTTGTTGTTTTAATAATTGCAATTCTTCTAATTTGTTTGTATTCGAGGATTTGTTCTTGGGTAGCATGCATCAATTTTGATACTCCAAGTATAGGATGTACGTGCTACGTTTAATTTTTATCGGTGGTTTACTAAATCAATAAAGGAGCTAAAAATAAGGGAAACAACAAAGCCAATTGTTAGTGAATTTTGATGAGTTAATTTAATGGAAATTTTATAAACGATCAAACCATCAAGGAACACCAATCGTTTTTTTAGTGGTGTGGCTACGATGCTCTTATTCGCCCTCGTACTTCCTCTCTCCTCCGAAGTAGACCGACTCGATTGGTCACGATGTCCTCATAGAGCCCTTACAGGCGGGTTTTTTGTTATTTAGTTTTTTTTTTCTTTTATAAAAAAAAATAAAAAAAATAGAAAAAAAAGATAAAAAAATATAAATAAAAAAAAAAAAAATATACCAAATAAAAAAAAAAAAAAAAAAAAAAAAATAAGACATAAAGAAAAAATAACACAATCAAAAAAAAAGAAAAAAAAAAACATAAAAAAAAAAAATAAAAAAAAAAAAACTAAAAAAAACAAAAAAAAAAAAAAAAAAAAAAAAAAAAAAAAAATAAAGAAAAAAAAAAAAGAAAAGAAAAACTCTAAGAAAAACAAAAAAAAAAAAAAATTAAAAAAAAAAAAAAAAAAAATGAAAAAAAAAAATAAAAAAGAAAAATAAAAAAAAAAAAAAAAAAAAAAAAAAAAAAAAAAAAAAAAAAAAAAAAGAAAAATAAAATAAAAAAAAAAAAAAAAAAAAAATAAAAGAAAAAAAAAAAAAAAAATAATAAAATAAATAAAAAAAAAAAAAAAAAAAGGGATAAAAAGGAAAAAAAAAAAAAAAAAAAAAAGATAATAAAAAAATAAGAAAAAAAATAAAAACAGAAAAAAAAAAGAATAAAAAAAAAAAAAAAAAAAAAAAAAATAGCAAAAAAAAAATAAAAAAAAAAAAAAAAAAAATAGGTTAAAAATAAAATTATAAAAAAAAAATAATAATAATAAGCATAAAAAAAAAAAAAAAAAAAAAAAAAAATATAAAAAAACTAAAGAAAAAAAAAAAACGCTGTTTTTTTTGTTTTGTTTTTTACACTGTCGCGTACGTTATTTTTCTTAGAGACACTAAGCTAAAATGTCGAGTACCTAATATTAGCTAGAACCAATCTACCAACTTCACAAACACCACCCAATCCTAACGATCGACAGAATATCGGATTATTATTTTATTTAATATTGATTATTAATAATATAAATAGAAAATATCTTTTTCAAACTATCTAGATTCACACAATTCTCACTCAAGTAATCAAAATCGAGTTTAATGGTAGTTTCCAGTTTAGTTTAAAGTTTTTTTAAAGTTTTTGGACAGTTTTGGACTCTTAGAGATGATAGGAGAAAGAATGGAAAGAAATCCTAACTCTATTCACTTCGTTTTTTTCACTTCTCCTTGTCGAGTTTGCGAGACAGGATATTAAGGTTCTAGACGTGTTCTATCCTCACATTGATAACTCTTATGATTTAAGAAGAAAAGAAGGAGGAAGTAGAGGACTAAGAAGTACGAAGTTTTAAACGTAGGGTAGATGAGATTTTTGATCACTTGAAACAGATTTTAAAACAATGTTTGTGGATCATAGACTTTAAGTGATGTGAAAGAAGGTTTTTAGGAAGAGGAGAGTAGAAATGGATAAAGTTCAGAGACTAAAGAAATTCGTCTTGTTTTTTTGCAAAGAGGATGGTGGTTGTTTTGTGTGTTTCTGCTGAGAATAGTACACTATTTATCAGCCTATCAGAAATCTCCAAACGGGCATCCTCGGTGGTTTGGGTCCCGGCGGTCCCAGATATATACTGGGGGGAGTCGCCGTTTCTAGCCACTATAAGGGGGCCCGCCACTACAATATCGGATTTACACACTATCTGATTCACACAATCACACAAGATAATCAAAATCGAGTTTTGGATCTTAGAAGAAGATAGGAGAAATCACTAATCTATAACACTTCGTTTCTTGGCGAGTGCGAGTGTTATTCTCTTGCACTTGATAGAAGAAGGAGGAACGTAGAAGATGAGATTTGATTACTTGAAACAAGATTAAACAATGTTAGTGATCAACATATTTAGTGAGTGAAAGAAGCTTTTTAGAGAGAGAAAGATGACTGAAAAATTCATGCAAAGAGGTGTGTGTTTCTGCTGAGAATAGTACAATATTTATAGCCAAGAAATCCCAGCGACATCTAGTGGCGGTCTCGACGGTCCCAAATATATCTGAGGGCCACCGTCTAGCCACTAAGGGGGCCGCCACTAGACTGACGCTCTCTTTTGTCTTTTTGCGTGGAAGGTTGATCCTCATATGTTGTTTTCTATTTTTTTTAGGGGGAGGACTGAATTCAAATTTAAGTTTTTAAATAAAACATTATTTTTATTAATAAAACTATTTTGTGTATTTTTGTAAAAAATAGTTTTGTAGAAATCTAAGGGTTTAAGAAAAAAAATTATTTTCTTGATCACTAATCATGTTTAATGATTTGTTTATCCATACCTTAAGTGATTTATGTCGAAATGAAGTTTACGATTGATAACATGTAAACGTTTATTTTTATCGTGAATGTTTTTATATTTTTGTCATCTTCAAAACGTAGAGGAGTCGAAAAATATAAATACCGTTTTTAGGCATTATTTGTATTAACAATCTTTCCTTTTTTGATGATGACAAAATATAAACTTATTTTGTATAAAAATAAAAAATTTCAAGTTATTAATGAGTTTTAATCCATTTCTCCCCCTTTTGTCGAATCCAAAAAGGTTTATCGTCGAATTATAGAGAGAACGAAATCGACGATGCCAAGACTCCCCCTTGATGTATACTCCCCCTCGTTTGGGGCACCAAGGGATCGAGCTTATGAGATTTTGCTACAAAACCGAGTTAGAAATACAAGTGCAAGAAAACATTTCTAACAAGTAGCAAGATTACGACAAATATATTCAAGGCAAATAATGGAGATAAAAAATAAATTCAAGGCTAATAATGGAGATAAAGAAGAAATAGCCATTTAAAGCATAATGCATTCATAGCACCCATAATAATAAGGAACCACCCATTCATAATAGATAAAATTCATACATGCATAACAAAACAACTTCATACATAAAGTAACTTATGCATGATAATATGAATTTCTTACAATACTTAGATATATTAAAATTAAACACTACTACCCTAATGGTCTTAATACTTCATAAATCCTAGATGATTCTTGAGTCATAGATAATGGCTTTGAGCAAAAGGTTGAGTAAGACATTATTTGGAAGTATTGAAGTTGTTTTAAGGATGAGGTGGAGAAGGTAAGGCAATGGCGGAGGTGAGAAGATACTCAAGGTGAGCAAACATTAGGTTCATCTCATCCCTAAGAGAGAAAATGAGATTTCGGTTGTGAAAACAACAAAGATAATTTACCCCATAATAGTCAAATGTGTTTAAGTAAATGGGATGACCCATGAGAGGTGGTTGAGGTGGTAGTTGTGGTGAAGGTGGTGAAGGGGTATCAAGAATGTGGTCAAGAGGAGTAATTGGCGACAAGGATAGAGTGATATCTAAAGAAGGATGACTTTGGAGTGGAATTGGGTTTGAAGGTCTTGGAGGAACATCCTTGATATCATCAAGAAAAGGATTGGATGGTTGAGGAGAGGGTGTGTCATTAGAGGAAGGAGGTGAAGATTGAGGTTTTGACTCAAATAAGGAAGAGGTAGTGCCAAAGGTAGATGATATATCTTTGGTTGATGGAGTTTTTGATGGTGCATTTGGTGGAGATAGAGAGGAGGATTTTGTTATGGGAGAAGTTATAATAGTGTCATCTTCTTCACTAGATAGATCCACAAAGAGTTATCTTGATGGAATAATGGTTAGTTTGGTTTTCTTAGAGGGGCCAGAAGAAAAGGCTTGTGTGGATACCATGGAAGTTGAGGAAAAGTGAAGAAGATAATTTTGAAGATGATGAAGATGGTGAAGGTGATGACTATTTATTTTGGAGGTAGTGGATTAAAGAAGTAAGGCATGGGAAGGTAATTATTTGATTTCAAAAGGTGTTTAACAAAATGCAGGAAAGTAGCTTAGCTATAGAGTAGATAGTCAATTGCATAGAAAATCAGAAGAGACACAGTAAAAAATCTCGTAATGCCTGATGGTGGTCCCATAAATATACTGTCGGTCCCACATATATATGGGGGCCGCCTAATATTTATGGGGGCCGTTCTCTGGAAAAACAAAGATTTTCTAAGGTTTCCAGACCTTTAATCCTGTGTAGAATCATGCTATCCTAGAAATTCTTTTGCAGTCAAATCTATTACCACAAGAATCATCTATTACTTCCTAGATTTTCAAACCTAAAAGCTAGCTATACTACTTGTGGTGCAATTATGGGCATATGACTATGAAACAAATAAGCATGCATAAGATCATAAGTTTAATAAATAACATAGAGAGTTAAAGCATGCACATCAGTTTAGGATGATAAAATGGAATGATCATCCAAGGCAAATTACGTTGCCCAAACTAACTTCTAAAATTCTACCAAATAGCATAAGTTAAAGTACCAAAGCATAGATAGTAAAAGTAAGTACCAACAAACATAACAAAGTAGTAAATATAAATAAATTATCTTATAGCAATTATCCAAATTGCTCACTTCTTCTTCCTCCATAAGTTCTTAATCCCCTTCCCGATTGACATTATTCCACCACGTTGCTCATCTCATAATTAAACTTGACGGTTGAGGATTTTGGTTTGGCAAGTGTAGAATGGTTCCATGTTTGGGTCGATGTTGGGTGGATTAGAAAAGACTCGAGGAACCTCATTTGTCAAAGAGTTGAAAAAATGAGTGGGGGAAGGAGTGCTTGCACGCGATGTCTCTTCGTCATTTCCATCATTATCATCATCGTTAGGATGAGAGGAGGATGGTTGACCGAAGGCAGATGAGGAAGAAGTAGAGGAACAACCTCTTCTCGTGTCATAATCCTTTCAAGTCTTTCGCTCTTGTTGAGCGGCAAAAGGATACATGACACGATCGTACAAGACATAAAGATGGTTTGACAACTCATGGTTTTTGGATATGACATGGTTAAACATGCGAGTTAATAAAATACCATAGGGTAGGATTAACCAAGCCTGTTTGGTGACAAACTCCATTCGTTTAGCAATGAAGTAAGCAAGATTGTATTGTGTGGAGGTAGCAATACAAAAGAGCATATGACACAGACATGCGAGGACATGATCCTAATTTCCACCAAGACAAAAGACATTTTCTCGAATTATGTCGACCCATGTCTTCATAACATCGGTGATTTCATGAGTCAAGATTTCATTGTCCTCAACTACAATCTCTTGCTCATGACGGATGCGAGTGACAACACCTCGTCGTTCTATTTGAACAAGGAGTTTGAGGTCATCGGGAGAAGGAGGATGAGTTTGATAAGGACCACCAGTTGGGACACTATATGGAAAGTCGTCAAGTGACCACTTGTCGGAAAAGGACCACCCGTTGGGACACAATATGGCAAGTCGTCAAGTGCCACTTGTCGGAAAAGGAACAATCACCTTCGTAATGGATACGTAGGATTTGACCGAATTCTTCAAGAGAAAAAGAAAAGAGTTGATTTTGAAAGACAAACTCGATAAACATTTGACCTTCTGAATCGTAGTTGATATGGTATTGACTGTAAAACTCGAGAATGAAACGAGGAACGATTTGTTCATTAATTTTGAGAAGACACTTAAACCCAATATGACTAAACATGGACCTAACATAAACCAAATTGTCAAAGCTCGAATCAACTACCCGCCCTTCGTGATTGTAACGATTTTCAAAGAATTCAAAAGTACATTTTAGTGGTTCGTTGTATTCAACGGACATTTTTCGAATGTAACTTCTAGTGTTTTTTGTGGTCATCCGATGTTTTGCGAGGCATTGTCACCTATATCAAAATATTGTTCGAGATTTTACTATTATGTGTTCGTAATGTTAATTATGTACTCTTGTCTAGTGTGTGCCTATATGTAATAAATGTGGAGTAACGGTTAACTTGACTCTAAAACAAAACCTATGAGTTAACCCAAATGCTCCTTAATTTAATTTTGCTCATCCAAGCATGTCGAAAAATACATATGAATTATGTATTTCGAATTTTGTTCATGAGATCATTATGCATGTATGCAAAAATGTTTTTAGGACATATTAACAATGCTTTAAAACAATTTTATGATGTTCCTAACGTGAGTGATTTTGAAAGAAAATTAGGGTTTTTGTGCGAATGAAAAACTTTAACAAACACATTTAATTATGCAAATCCTATGTCTACGGGAAGCATATTAGTTATACCTTGTGTTATTATAGTCCTAATTGCACACAAACAAAAGAAAAATGAAAATCCCCAATTTTGAATTTTTGTTCAACATGAACCCTAGACACAAATTTGAAAGAAAATAGACGAAATAACTTACAATTGATGATCTTTGTGATGTTAAGAATGATTATTAGTGTTGATTTGATCTTTAATTTGTGTTTTATTGGTTGATTTTAAGATTTGGAGGGTTTTGGGTTTGTGTTTCGTCAATGGCTACAAAGAGGGAGTGTTTGTTTTTGTGTTTTACAAAATGAGGGTGACAAACATAAGTGTCTTCTGGTGGTGGTCCCATATCATTTTGGGGGCCACCTGAATAAATTAGGGGGCCGCCATCAGTAGATGGTTTTTGACTCGAATTTTGACAAAAAATGTACGAAGGGATTGACATTTTAATTTACATTTCGCAAATTAAAAATGCTTAAAGTACTTCGAATGAAGTAATTAAGTTGCCACAACACGGGGTGGAACACGGACTAGAATCGAGATAGAAGAATAAAAGAACAATTTATGAAATGTGTTCCATCATTCCTAAACCAAGACGTAGATAGTTAAATGATTCACGTTTAAGGGGTTTAGTGAGAATGTCAGCGATATTGTCGACGAACGACACTTTTTCGATAGAGATATGTCCTTTCTGGACATTATCACGAAGAAAGTGGTGACGAGTTTCGATGTGTTTAGTTCGAGAGTGTTGCACTGGGTTTTTGCTAAGGTCAATCGCGCCTTTATTGTCGCACATGATCGGGACGTCGTCGAGTCAAATTTCGTAGTTGATAAGAGCTTGTTTCATCCATAGTGCTTGTTGACATGTCTTTTCGGCGCTTACATATTCGGCTTCGGTAGTAGATATAGCAAGAGCGGTTTGTTTCTTCGAGAACCAAGATGTTAAACAACATCCTACGAACGTACAAATACCGCTAGTGCTCTTTCTGTCTACATAATCTCCTGCATGATCAGAGTCGACACATACTACGGTTTCTATGCCGGTCCCCTTAGGATACCATAATCCTAAGTGCGTAGTGCCTTTAATATATCGGAAGATACGCTTAACCGCTTCAAGATGAGAGATTTTAGGATCCTCTTGGAAGCGTGCACAAAGGCAGACATTAAACAAGATATCAGGCCTACTTGCCGTTAGGTAGAGTAAACTACCTATCATGCCTCGATACTTGGTACTATCTACCGACTCACACTCTTGGTCTTTCGTGAGTTTAGTATCAGAGGACATGGGGGTTTTCATTGGTTTAGAATCTTCTAAGCCAAATTTCTTAAGCATTTCTTTAATATAATAGATTAATTAAAGAAAATTCCATCTTCCATTTGTTTTATTTGTAATCTAAGGAAGAAGTTAAGTTCACCCATCATGCTTATCTCAAACTCGTCATGCATGATTTTAGCAAATTCATCACACATATCTTGACAAGTCGAATCGAATATAATGTCATCGACATATATTTGAACGATGATGAGATTTGAACTTTTCTTCTTAGTAAAAAGTGTGTTATCTACCATTCCTATTTTGTACCATGTTTAATAAGAAAAGATTTTAATCTATCATACCAAGCTTTGGGTGCTTGTTTAAGACCATATAAAGCTCTCTTTAGTTTATAAACATGATTCGGTTTTTTGAAATCAATAAATCCCGGAGGTTGTGCTACGTATACCTCCTCATTGATTAAACCGTTCAAGAATGC
Organism: Tanacetum coccineum; assembly: GCA_026074375.1. Taxonomy (NCBI): domain Eukaryota; kingdom Viridiplantae; phylum Streptophyta; class Magnoliopsida; order Asterales; family Asteraceae; genus Tanacetum; species Tanacetum coccineum. Next base: position 6,193 of record BQNB010019395.1, on the reverse strand, counting down.
ACTTTTTATGTCCATTTGAAATAGCTTAAAATATAAGGCGCAAGCATAAGCTAATAATATTCTAATAGACTCTAATCTAGCAACTGAGGCATAAGTTTCATCATAATCGATGCCCTCTTGTTTATTATAGCCTTGGGCGAGTAACCTAGTCTTATTTCAAGAAACGACACCGTTCTTGTCTAAACTTATTTCTAAACACCCACCTAGTTCCTATGATTGTCATATTCTTAGGTTGTGGTACTAACTCCCAAACATCGTTTGCAATGAGTTGATTTAATTCTTCTTGCATAACGATTATCCAACATTTATCCGTTAAGGCTTCATTCACATTCTTAAGTTCTATAGTTGATATACACAAAAGAAGTTACTTTGGTTTTGGGCTTGTGACCTAAGGGTTCTTTGGTTAAGGTTTCCTATGATATTTTATAATGGATGGTTCCTAGATTCCTTGATATTGACTACTTCGTCAATTTCTAAAGTTTCATCCTCAATGTCATTTTCTATGTTTTTCTTTTCGGTGACTCTAATTGCTTTGACTTCATCTAAGTCATCATACACCAAGGGTGATGTCTTAGAGGGTGGAGGAGTTTCATCGAATGTCACGTTGAGTAATTCTTTGATTTTTATGGTATGTTTGTTTAGAATGATGTAGGCTTTACTATTTTGGTAGTAACCTAAAACGACACCTTCGTATGACTTTGGGTCAAACTTAGTAAGGTAGTATTTGGTGTTTAAAATAAAGCACTTGCTTTCGAACACTCTAAAGTAATCAAGAGTAGGTTTCCTACCTCTCAAGAGTTCATAAGGAGTTTTAATCTAAGATGGCTCTAATTAGGATTCAGTTGAGGATGTATGTTGAAGTATCTACGACGTTATACCAAAACTTTTGTGGTAACGATTGTTCATTCAACATTGTTCTACTCATATCTTGTAGTGTCTAATTTTTCCCTTCAACCACGCCATTTGATTGTGGAGTGCGTGGAGCCGAGAAGTTATGTGTAATACCGTTGGCATTACAAAACTCTCCAAATTGAACTTCATTATCAAATTCTCTACCGTGGTCCGTCCTAATTGACACTATTGAACATCCTAATTGATTTTGTATTTTCTTACTAAAGATTTCAAATTGCTCAAAAGCCTCGGTTTTATTCTTTAGAAATCTTGTCCAAGTATACCTAGAGTAGTCATCTACTATGACTGAGGTGTAGAGGTTTCCTCCGTACGACGGATGGACCGAAGAGATCCATATGGAGAACTTCTAAGCATCTAGTCGTTGAGACTATATTCTTAGCTTTGTGACTAGCGTGAGCTTGTTTTCTAATTTTGCAAGCATCACAGAAATGTTGATCAAATTTAAGCTTACGTAAATTTCTAACTAATTCCTTAGATGCTAACGATTGTGTAGAATCTAAGTAATCCTTAAACACACACACAACTATGAAGAAAACTAGAGAGAGAAAGGTTGAAAGGAAGTTTTTAGTGAGAGAAAGTGAAAGAGAACGAAATACTAGATTATGAGAAAATGAAACAACCAACCAACACCCTCTCCATATGTAGAGATGGTATTTATACATAAGTGAGGCCGGACATGGCTTAGGTCCATGGGCTTTCCATGGGATTTTGCTTATCTAGCCTATTAAGGTTCTAAATATTACTTTACGAGCTATCTAACGATATAATGGAAGTGACCGATACTTTTCATATTCCTAATAATATCCCCATAAGGGAGGTCACTCCATTTTACAAAAACTTAAACCTAGCATACTATGCTTTGTCTTCAGTGTTTTTCTTGACTTTATCTTGTAGATATGGCATAGTGATCTTTGACTTTAGGCTTGAGCTTGTTCCTTTATCATAACTTGTTTGTGATCTTGAGCACTTTGAGATCATCAGCCAAATACAATCTCCTTTATCATTATCTTGTGATCTTTTGCCACCTTGTGTACTTGTGACCTTCGGACCGACATGCTCATACTTTTCTTGATTCTTTAACTTGAAAGATTTAATAATGCATCTTTCTTGAAGTTCTTTAACTTTAACACTTCGTCGCTTCAAGAAGGACGTACGGTATCAGAGTAGCGGAAGTCTTGAAACATGTACTTTAGCTTTCATGATGTCTTTAT